>MIQA02010084.1:0-10117 GCA_001887855.2 Sclerospora graminicola | reverse complement strand
GTCAAGAGACCCGTGGATGTGGAGATGGAATCAGTCCGATCAGCCGGAATCGTTCGTTCGATATGCCAGGCCGATCACCAGGACCGATTTCACCGATCACCCCGCGGAGTGATGTGGACATGGAGTCAGAGGGCGAGATCAGCCAACATTTCGATCCAGATGATCTGGACATTGAGATGCCTCGTAGAGCGAATATGGCCGCCGCACAGGCATTTGACAGTGAATCAGGAACGATCACCCGAGTACGAATGTCTGCGATCTCGGAATTGAAGGATTTCACTGGCAAAGATATGGATGACGATCAGGCCAGAGGTTGGTTAAGCCGGACTAAGTCAGTTTTTCTGAGGGACAAGACACCGGAAGCTGAAAGATGCCTGATCTTCGCTGATCTAATGAAAGGTCCGGCCAAGAACTGGCTTAAACAGCTGAGTCGAGAAGTGGCCTCGTTTGTGTGAAGAGTTCGAAGAACAATATTGCAATTCGGGGGTGTCTGTCGCTAGACAGTACTACCACATGAAGAAAAGATCCGACGAAACGCCGATCGAGTACTTACATCGGTTGAATGTTGCTGGTCTACGCGCGAAAATGCCGATCAAGGACCCACGACACCCGGACATAGCCCGTGAACATGTCGAACACTTCATTGGTACTCTGGATAATCGCGATCTGGCTGATCAGCTAACCCTTCTCCGTATAAAGGACTCAGAACAACTGGAACTGACTCTGAGGATGCTGCAGCGGGCCAAGAGTCGACAACCCAAGGTCGAGGTAGGATCGAACCGTTACCGGTCCAAGCCACACCCTGATCAGGGTAAGATACCGGCGCCCGACCAGCCAAAGCGATTCGAATGATCGCGAAAGAATCAGACAGTTCAGGCTCTGAAGAAGAAAGTGGCCAGTCGAGTCTAAGTTCAGACGAGGAACAGTACCGTCATGTATTTACGACGGAACCAATGTATCGCCCGAGATCATCGACTAATGGTGTGGACGGACGGAAACCTGGTAGTATTCAACCTGATCAGGACCGATCTCGTAAGAAATGTGTGCATTGTGGGTCGACCAAACATGGAGATCGTGATTGTTGGAAAAGAATTACGTGTGAAAAATGTGATCGTAAAGGTCACCCTTCTGATCATTGTTTTTCGTGTGCAAGACCTGTGGGAAGCTTCATGACGCCGGCGCCTGCCCTATTGAAGATTTTTTTAATCTGATGCGCAAGTGGTATGTGCCGACTAAACATGCTGGTATGCTCCCACCAGATGTTGAGAAGATGTTAAACTAGATCGCTCGCCAGGTTGGAATCTGGTTCGAGCCGAGCGATCTATGTTCTGCATTTATGCATATGTCGGTAGCGGAGATAAGTTTGAGGAAAAGAAGATAACCGACAATACATGTTCTAATTCAAATTGCATCGATCGGTGTCCGATCTACAGTCTCAGAGTGGATGAATATTCCCGATCGGACGTGATCATGGAGTTGGATCTACTGCCCGGTGAATCCCGAGGATACTGGAAGTATCACTCTCCCGACAAGTGGTTTAAACAGGCTAAAGCTAATGGAAAGATCAACAATGAAAAAGCCACTATTTTATTTGACTCTGGGGCGGAAGTCTCGATCATCGACTCCGCCTTTGCTCGTAAGGTGGGATGTCGTATAGACAGTACCCAGAGGCAAGAATGTGTTGGGATCGGCGAGAGTTCATATATGACGGAAGGACGATCACGTGTGAAGATCACCCTGGCAGGATCCCTGGTCTGCTATTTTAATGCTTGGATCGGCCGGTTAGCCGGTCAAGACGCGATATTGGGGATGGATTTTATGGTACCAGCCGGTATACGACTTGACCTGTCTCATGGAACCCTGACTCTGCCGGATGAAGTGCAGATTCAGTTATCTGGCCGACGACCTTTGTATGGTACTCATGTACGGATGTTAAAGATGGGTCAGTACGAGAACATTGGGGTGTCCCGATCAGTCGATGTCATGATTCGGTCGAGTGATCGGCAACAGAAATTGTGGCTGACCCGTGGTGAGCGTTGGGTACCAACGTTCGTTAAAGGTATCGGCCGATCAAGCTATATCAGGGTCACAAATATATCCGATCAGCCGCTGATCATCCATGAAGACATGATCTTAGGGATGTGGTTACCTGAAGGGAAAGTACCCCGACAGATCGGATATGTTTCAGTGGGATCACGAAGATACATTGAATGGCAGAATCTGGCTTATCAAGCCACTACGGACATGATCAGTGACGAAGATTTAGCGGATGAAGATACCTCACCTATGGTCGAGAAGCCGGAGTATTCTACGCCGACCAAGCTGCTGATCAAGAGGCCACCGATCGAAGCGACAGGGGAAGGCCGGGTCAAAGAAGGTCCACAGATATTGAGTATAATTAGGCCCGGCTCACCGAAAACAACGGATCCAGATAGCGGAAATGACAGTGAGGAGTTCAAGCACGATCATGAGAAAGAAAAGGAGGATGAACCAGCCGAAGTCATTACAGAGGAGGGTGAATCCGAAGTAAACCGTCAGTCGAGTGACGTACAAGGAGCGATTCAAGATGACGCCGATCGGGAAAAGGTAGATCAGGTGGACGAGCAAGTGTGTATACACGAAGGTGGCGATCAGTACATTGAAGGTATCGAGAAGCAGATGGCCGTTTTACCGGAAGTATCGCCAAATATTCTAGAAGTCACCATGGAAGATTTACAGGTCGGTGATCCCGAAGTGAACACGCCCGAGCAGATCGATTAGCTAAAGAAGATCATCTGGAAGAGGCGTCACTTACTGATGGGGAAAGGTAACGCCCTACCCCCAGCCGCATTCGGAGCTGTTTGTGATATAGACGTGGGGAATGCGAGGCCGATCGCTCAGCGTTGTCGTAAAGTTGCACCTCAATACCGGGAAAAGTTATCCGATTTGATCAAGGGTTTGCTGAGTACAAAGATCATCCGACCATCAACATTGCAGTGGGCATCACCGATCGTGATTGTGATTAAGAAGAATGGGGTTGATATTCGATTGTGTATCGACTACAGAATGGTGAATCGCCTCACGAAGTTGATTGTCTACCCGATGCCCTTGATCAATGACTTATTAGAAGATCTGGATAAAGTTTTATGGTTTTGTTCGTTGGATATGGCTAGTGGTTTCTGGGTGGTTTCGATGACTGATCGCGCTCGCGAGATCTCGGCTTTCGTTACACCTTTTGGGCTTTTTGAGTGGAATCGGATGCCGTTTGGATTAAAGAATGCCCCACAGATCTACCCGAGGCTGATCGACAATGCTCTCTATGGGTATTTTCAGATCAGTGCTGATCGGGAAGCCACTGATCTACATGATGTGTTTACGGAAGGTGAGCCAGACCAAGATCAGGGCCGATCAGTATTGGGAAGGCGATCATATATAGATGATATCTTGGTCACGGCAACATCCTGGGATATGCTATGCGATAAAGTCGAACGACTCCTAGACACCTGCGAGCGTTGGAATTTGTCGATCAGTGTGGTCAAGAGTTTCTGGGGTCAGCCCAAGGTCGCTTACCTTGGCCATAACGTATCGATCCAAGGCTTGGAAGCAAATCCGAAAGATCTAGCCGCTCTCAGCAACTTACCTTTCCCCCGATCGTTGAAGGCCATGCAATCCTTCCTCGGATCATTGAATTATTATAGCAGATTTATCGAGGACTTCTCGATCTATGCCGCTATACTTTATGAATTGAAGGAAGTTGATTATCATGGCCTGAGAGAACGTGATCGGATGGGAGGATCACCAATTGGGACTGATCACGAGGTTGAAGCTACTGAAACGGATCTCGAGATTGGATCACCAACTGATCGAACTGTGCCAGGGTCGGAAGATCACATGAATCGCGCTATGGTAGCCTTCAGTATGTTAAAGGCGAAGATGATCTCGACGCCGATACTGAAACACTTCGATCCGGAGAAGATTCCCGTGTTGATCTTGTATGCTAGTAAATGGGCAATATCGGCCGCACTGGTCCAAGCTCACGATGGGGTTTATTGCCCGGTGACGTTCACAGGCCGAACATTAAAACCGAATGAAGTTAACTATGGCATTGTGGATAAGGAAGTGCTAGCGTTATTACGTGTGTTGGATGTTTGTTACTCTATGCTGGTAACTAGATCAATTAAGGTATTGTCTAAGCGATCTAGTCTGGCGTGGTTACTATCCGCGAGTGGTTTAGACGGAAGACTGGGGCGATGGGCAGCGGTGTTATCTCAGTGGACTTTGGAGATCATTAAGTGCACCAAGGGCGAAGAAGAAATTCTTGGGACGCTGGCAGCCAGCATCACGCCCCGATCAGAAGTCGATGAAGCTCTGATCGAGGTCGCTCCTCGGAGGCAACCACGTGAATCGATCACTATACCCCCACCGATCGTCGGCTCAGAAGAAGATCTGATCGTTGTAAGTTTCGACGGATCAGCGAGTGTGAAGAAAGGCGTAGGGGCGTATAGCGCGCTGTTATGGAAGCTGCCAGAGTGGACTGTTGTATCGGCCGGTTCAGATTATACTCCAGGTATCACGGTCAATGAGGCTGAATATCGTGGTCTGCTGCTAGGTTTGGATCTCTTGCAAGAGCAAAAGATCGGAAGAGTAATTATATGCGGAGATTCAAACCTGGTGATTCGGCAGATCACTGGAGAGATCGACTGTAAAGCGCCGCGGCTGAAACTACTGAATGATCGCGTTATGAAAGCCTTACGTGGATGGCCAAGACATGATCTGTTGCATGTGAAACGTGATTGGAATCGGAGTGCAGATCACTTAGCAACTATGGCTATGCGTGATCAGGCTGGATCGATAGTCACTGATCAAGCGCTGTTGGAAGAACTGGTGGAGATCAATAAGCTGCCTGAACTGATCCGTGTGGAAAATGAAAAGGAAGCAGCCCAGATCTTGATTATGACGAGATCACGAACCAGATCGCCGTCCAACAGATCACCCTCTCGCGAAAGCCTGACAGAGGAAATAGTACAAGAGATGCGGATCGAAAGAATTCTCAAGGCTCAAGACGAGGAAAAATGGATCGGTGACTTGAAGGCGCTTCTAAAGGGTGATCTGGAGAAGCTAAGCCAGAGTGAGGCAAAAGATTGTGCCAAGATCGCGTCTAACTACGAGATCGACGAAAATGATCTATTGTTTTACTATGTACCAGCTGATCAGGCCGATGCGGATTTGGACCGATCGGCCAGACTCGTGATCCCGGAGACTTTACAAGCTGATATCTTACACCATTATCATGTCAGTTTGGAGGGTGGCCACCAGGGTGTAGGACGAACGTATCACAGGATCCGTAAACATTTCCATTGGAGAGGATTATATCGAAGTGTACAAAAGTTTGTTGGGACATGTACGGATTGCGAAACTGGAAAAGGTATGCCAAATATCCGGGGGAGATCACCTGGAAATATCCAGGCGACCTACCCTTTCCAAGTGATCGCGATGGATCACATACCGTCCCTCCCAAAATCGTTCAAGGGCAATAACCGAGTTGCTGATCTGGACTGATCTGTTCACGGGATTGGTGATCGCGAAAGCGGGATCTACACGAACGGCTCAACAAGTCGCTTGCAGTTACGAAGAATGTGTTTTTCGACGGTTTGGAGCCAGTGAAGTGATCAGGCATGATCGTGAACCAGGTTTTATGGCCGAAGTGTTCCGATCTTTTAATCAGATGCTTGGCCAGAAACAGAGCGCGACCATGGCGTACCGTCCACAGGCGAATGGTAAAGCCGAACGGATGGTACAGACGTTGACCAGAGCTATCAAGATGTATGTCGCAGACTCCGCGCAACAAGATTGGGATGAATATGCGGAGAGACTGGTGTTTGCATTGAATTCCTCTTTTGATCGGATCAGGGGAGATACTCCATTCTATCTGGCATATGGTTGGGACCCCCGATCTACCATCGAGTCGGTGATCCCTGTTGGTTGCACCCGAGGTCGAGATCGCGAAGCTCGTCGATGGCGTATGGGACTCCAACGTCACTACCAACATGCGCGGGAACAAGTCAACGAACGATTGCGAAGGGCCATCCAAGAAAGAGCTGATCGGAACAATGATCAGGCCGATTCGCATAATATCGAGCCAGGATCAAGAGTTTGGCTTTACTTGGATCGCGTGAAAGAAGGATATGCCAAGAAGTTAGCACATTTGTGGCATGGACCGTTCCGTGTAGCCGAACTAATCGGTGATCATGCCGCTCGGCTGATTACCGCGGGTACTGATTATGGAATTTTCCCGATTGTTCACCTGTCGAAGTTGAAACTGGTCCGAGAATATCCTGATCGGCCTAAAACTAGGCTGTCATGTGATGATCAGCCAAGGTTTGATTTTGACGAGGCTCTCTTACCCGAAGATAGTTGGGAAAGAGCGTTGGACCCGAACGAATTCGAGGTGGAGAAGGTTTTGGATACCCGATCAAGCAAGAAGACCCGTTTTGGCCGGACCCACCGTGAATATTTGGTTCGTTGGAAGGGTTATGACGATCCCGAGTGGATAGATGAGCGTGATCTGAACTGTGGAGCTTTATTGAGAGAATTTGAACGTGATCGGGTGAGAAGGAATCGATTTGAAGTGATGCAAACCCACGAAGAGGATAACCAGGAATCTCAGTCGCCTGGGTTGACACATTGTGACTGATCAGCAAATATGAATATCGAGCAAGTGGAGATCAGGGCGGTTGGACTGGTTTGGGAGAAACGGATGCATATACATATATATATTAATCAAGAATTATACCTGTACACACGAGAGCGATCGACCTACAAGATGGAAGTGATAATGAGACATGAACAAGATATACGAAGATGGAACGCGAAGATCATCAGGAAATGTCGTGATATATTAAGAGATTATGGAAAACGAAATAAAGGTTGGTTATCACGACGATCACGGGCCATATTTAGTGCGCAGGCGAGAAACCTTGTACCCTGGATGATCCATGGGACTCGATCGGAACTGGTTTCGCCAAGGCTCATGCTGATCGGTCCAGAGCAAGCAATCACGCAGTGTGGCGACCGGAGTTATGTGCCCATAACCGGGATACCAATCCCCGCCGTCAGCCTTGAGTCCTCGCGATCCCGCTCGACGAACAGTTAAATGCAGGACGCCAGGGAACAGGAAAACGTCCAGATCACACTCGCCGTGCCGGATTCCGTCGACGATATAATCGCAGATCGTGGCCCAAGCAGCCCCGGCTTTGGTGCGTCGACGCTTGCGAGCATGATGGTAATGCTCGATCCACGCGTCCTTGCGCATCGCCGTCGTGATCGGGAAATGGTGAGTCGCCTCCCATATTGCTTGCACGTGTTCTTGGTAATATAAAGCCATGTAGCTCGACAAACCATGGGCGATCAGGAAACGCCAGCCCGGGCATGGGTGTCAGGAGGACATCCCAGGGTGCTGAATCGATCATAAGTTCGATAGCACTTCTGGTCAGCAACCTTGGCTGCCACTGTTTGTCTTTGGGTGCCGGCGATCTGATCGGAAAGATCCAGCCTGGCGGGCGGGACCACAAGCGAGGGACGCATTTCTGCCGCACTTCAAGAACCCGAGGCGTCAGATCCCAGACCTGATCAGCACTCCAAGGTTTTCGTGTGGCCATGTGAGCGGAAGTCGGCTTGCCCTGCATGACGACATACAGATCCATGAACGGTTGGTTCGGATCGTAGCTGTAGTCGTTTTCTCTGATCGACGATCGATCCGCGGGGATGAAGACGCCCGTAAAATTGAGTGGCGGGGCGATCGCTGCCCCAGTGGCCGCCGGAGGAGTGTCAAGATCAGCTTGAGCCGGTTACTCCTCCTCGAGATCATCGTCATCGTCGTCATCTGACTCCAGTAAAGTAACGGCCTGAGCCAGCGAATTCACGCCTGAATAACTTGGTGCTTGCGCACGGCGATCAGTGCTGCGAGATCGGGACAGAACAGACAACGTCCTCTCGTCCAGATCAGTTGATTCGTCATCCGAGTCGACCACGAGACGTGATCGCTTGGCGGGAATCATCTTTTGCTTCGATGAACTGGTCTGCTTACGCTTCCCAGAACTTGAGGCCGAAGGCGTTGATCTTGGAGTCGCCGGTGGACGAGATTGAAATGACGCAGGAGCCTTTGAAGTGCTGATCACGGGCTGATCAGCACTACGAACAGGCAAGGAAGCGACGGAGGACGCGGGCGAAGGCGGGGCAAACTCGGGCGACTGTGGCGGTGTGCCAGATGGAGTGAACGAGCTGATCAACCCGGGAAGCCGTTGCAAGGCCGTCCGGACTGATCCTGAACCGGTGTCTGGTTTGGTCCACCTATCCATGGTTTGCACCGCGAGATTTTTCAGGTCAGCGTTATGCTGAAGCCAGGCGCGATCATCTAGCTCTAGGGTCTCAAGTTTGACCCGAGCAAGATTGAGTTCGTGCCGGCAATTTTCAGCCACTTTCCGACTCTCGCACAACCTCTTCTGTATATCGGTGCGGCCGATGCGAGAATCAGAAAGCTGTTTGGTCAAGAGCTGGACCTGCTCATCCGAATAGCGAGCCTCAATCTCCCGACGCTCTACATCCTCGGCAGTGCGGATCCTGTCGTGCAGAAGCTGATCACGGTCGAGACGGTGATCATCGATGCGTTGCAGATGATCTACCATCTCGATCATCGAACTCTTCATTGCCTCAATACGTTCATCTGGAAGTTAACATGGAGAGTCAAATACGGATTACAAAAGAAGTGAATGAGATGAACGTACCCTGATCACGGATGGTGATAGCCATCGAGTCGATCAGCGACTGTAAGGAGGCGACGGTATCCGAAGGCTTGGAAAGTCGAAGAGCAGCGAGGTCAGCCGACAACTGATCACGCTCCATCGTCAGACCCTGAACGCGATCAGTCATGTCTCGCAGGTCTTGGCCAAGCCGGTCATGATCTAGCCGGAGAGTTGATAGCTGGGCAGCCAGATCAGCGGAATCACGTGCCGAGGTATCAGCCGCGATCCGACGGTCGGATAACTCAGCCGTAAGTGCCCGGTTGGTATCGTACAGAGAAACCAACTCGGGAATTGCACTTCGGAGCTCCGACCGTAGCCGACAAGCCTCCACGGGCCCCAACGTGAATGGGCCCGATCCATCTATCAGGCGAGTGAGCTGCTCCAAGGAACGGAGAGGGCGATCGGACGGAGGTCGAGCAGGAAGACTCCAAGACGGTCGATACGAAGCGAGAGCAGTTGTCGGACGGATAAGGCTGGTCGTGATCGGCGTAGAAGTCGTGATCGGGGCGATCGCAGGGGTAACCGAGCTGGAGACAGAGGACGAAGAAGCGATCGGGCGGGCAGCCGAAGAAGACGAAGAAGGAAGAGGAGATTGGCTTGCGTCGGCCATGGTGATCACCAGAGAGGAAGTTCAAAAGTGAGTGAGTCGAACTGCAGTCGTTGTGCGGCTACAGTTAGTCTCAGGGGCGGCTGTGGTGAAGCGATCGGAAAATATTGGGACTGAAGTGGACCACACATGGCCGTTGATTGGTGACGATAGAACACCCATCAACATATGACGGTTGATGGGTGGGAAAAGGTTGATCACGATTAAGAAGAAAAGGTGACGGCCAACGGATATTCACAGCGTGGAGAAATCAGCCAAGTATAAGTATGGTCGTTAAGCCCAGTCCCAGGCACTGGCGAAATGATGGAGATCACGATCGGTATTACAGTCACTAAGTCGAGTTCCCGTGGATGAAATAAGAAGGAGTGACTGGTGACATGACGTATCAAGGGCGGGTGACCAGCCGATCTCTGAATGGTATAGTGGTTGAAGCTGGCTATGATACGAAGTTGCGGCCTGATCGGCCTGTCATGCCCGAAGAATGAAGATCAGATGAAGAATGAAGATCGGGCATGTGGATTGACAGGTTGTGTGAGTGATGTGAACCTTTGGTTGGTCCGAAGATGACGTGGCAAGGCCTGATCAGCCGAGATCGGTGTTGTATGGTTGTCCTGACGGGGTATAAAGATCGGGAGTGTGGTTTGGAAGATGAATTGAGTCGTGATGATGATGACCCAGAGCGTTCCCGAGGTGATCAAGGGCTGATCAGCCTGATCACCACCTGATCGCT
>MIQA02010081.1:0-10637 GCA_001887855.2 Sclerospora graminicola | reverse complement strand
TGACAGGGTTATGAATTCATCTTTAGTATGAGATATTAATACAGAAAATAATATTTGTGCCATGCCACACGTACGCTCCGGCAATGAGAAACGGCTGGAAGTATTCACGCTTGCATTCGTGGATCACGAAATCTTTAAATGGAAGTTTGTGCCATCTGACGGCCTTGGTTGCGGCAGAAGCAGTCATGGGGAATGAGACAGGGGTTGCTGGTTTACGGTGGTGACAGCTTTTGCTGTTTTGAGGGAGCGAAATAGGCCACAAACCTGACTTGCAAGAATTAAATACCTTGTGAAATCAATCAATTGGTTCCGAAAGGTAACTGTGAAAACGTATGATATTTATCCATGCGCCGGGTAGAGCTACGTTTCGAGTCTACTGGGGCAAACCCTCTGACTGAAAATTATCTACTGCATTGGCTGTATTGGCCTATCGTTTTTCGAAAAGTCAATTGTTACGTGAAATATCCTTGATAAAGATGCTACATAATGTGCAAGGATGCACACGAGAAAACATGACGCAGAGGAAAAATATTGAAGGTTTTTAAATTCACCGGAAGAATAGACGAGCGAGTCCATTACAGATATTAAAGCGGGAGCAGTCCGTTCGGAGCGGCTATCAATGTCTAGTAGCAGCGCTTGCTAAAGCACAACTTAGTAGTCCTCGTCGCCGCCAAACATATCCATGCCGCCACCCATGTCGATTTCCTCTTCCTCCTCCACGGGCTTCTCTTCTTCCTTGGCACCAGCATCACCAGTAGCAGCTGCACCTGGGGCGGCAGCAGCAGCGCTTGAAGCAGCTCCACCTGACGAAATAAGCTCTAAAATCTTGCCCTCCTTCGATAGTAGCGACGAAAACAACGTGGGCCAGTACGGTTCCACCTCATTGCCCGACGCATTGACAATCTGGTTAATTGCTTCTGACGTAATCTCATGCTCACCGTCAAAAAGAATCATCGAGGCGTAGGACACGCAAAGTTCATCGTGCTGCTCCTTGCTGATCGTCGCCATTCTTCCGCTTTTTGTGCTTTAGCTTTCGACCCGGAAATGTCAGTCGTATAGAGCTCATTGGTTGGCGAGAGCCTGTTGTGTCAGATTTAAAAGCTCCGTCGTGTGCGTACCGCAAGTTGCATCAAGCTTATGTAAACCCACACACATCAACCATCATTCCCCTTTCTAAAAAGGCCGCGTCGCTATGCTCGGCGCTACGAAGGCGTCTGGCAGCTCGAATAAATGGGCGTCTCGTGCTTCGTACGATCCATTTCATGAGACATCGATCACGACTTTAACGACTTCAAACGGAGGTGAAACGGCCGAGTTCTCGACCAATGAACATGACGACGGAAAGGAGAACCGCATTCCATCGATTGGTCGGAATTGGGGCCACCCGAACGTCACCATGCGTCGTGGATCGGGTCCATTGACTGTCACCGATGCGCTAGTACCTTCAAGCTTGAGAATGGAGTCTCAAACGTCCTCTTCCGTGCTAGGGAAACGTCCTCATCGTACCACATCCGCACTATATGATGCAGACTATCATATAGACTATGACGAACGAGAGTCCAAAAAAAGTCAACTCAATACGTTACCGCACTTTGAAGCACGAGCGTTGGACCCTCATGGCTCTGCTTTGTCTTTTAACGGTGAAGAAGCCGAAGAAGAAACGACGACAGGCATGGACTGTACCACGATCTTTGTAGACGACGTTACGCACGTGGGACACTTGCGTTTTGGCACGGTGGCTCTTGGAGAGTCAAAAAGCCAGCGATTGATCTTGGAGAATGCAAATGAACAAGGCAATGCGCGTGTCAAATACGAAGGCTACAGACTACTCCACGACGATAGAACGACTGCCTCCTCGGACTTGACCCCAATCAAATCACGCTTTCAATGTGATTTGCATCTTTGTGTCGTCGATGCGCTTAAATCCGTGACGCTGCGAGTGACATTCAACCCGCTACCACTCGACGTCGGACGGCAAGTTGTAGCCATGCTAAAATTCACTGTCAATGGTCAATTTCCATTGCAATGCCGTGCAATAGGAACCGTAATCCCGTCAAAACCAAAGCTATCGGGGATTAAACGTATCCGTCCACCGCAGACCTCTGTTGTCGTGGCGTCAAGTGGAACAAATAAGCAGCCAAACCAGCAAATATCGCTGTCAAGTGCCTTGACAGTACGTGATTTGGAGCCAGAGAACGAGTCTTTCGTGACAACAAGAGCCATAGTGGGTGAAAAACGTCACTTATCCACGATGATTGAGTTTTCTCCGCCTCGAAATCTCTCGAAACGAAGAAAAAGCGAGGCATTATCGAGTTCAAAACCTCTTTTTTCGCCACGGAAAAGTCTCGGAGCGTGTGGTTCGCAAGAGAAGAAGCTTGTTACGGAATCATCCTGGTGGAAACAACGTCAAGAGGTTTATGATGGCAATTGGAGAGCAAAACAGACAGAAGGCTTTATAAAGTGGATGAATTACGTCTTGTTAGAAGGCTCTGCCTTTTGTTGGAGTGGAGAGGACGATCCCGTGGAGCTCAATGAGCCACGTGCTGGAATAAAGCGTCGAATTGACTTTTCGTCCTTGCGTGTGCTTGCTCAAAAGCGTATGGAGTCGCGTTGGACGCACGCGGCTTTGGAATTGTACCATTCCTCACGTCTGGAAGATGTTTTATACAATTTACAGGATGAAATTGGCAACAAACGACTGCTTTTTCGTGCGGACCGGCCCGTGTATGCCGACGTTGGATTACAAGAAGAATTGATGAGTTTACTTGATCATTATCATCCCGTATGGCTCTGTCTCGGGTTATATGCTGTCCTAGGAAGTCAAATCATGGCACAAGAGAAATGTTCCCTTCGAAATATGTTTCTCCATGGCCAAGCAAGCAACAGAACGTCGAAAAAGACCGGGAAAACCAAGATACCAAGTGTCTTACGTCGTGTCATTTTGAAACATTTAGTGAAAGACTCGCACGTGGCGCAAAACTATAGTTTGGTCCAGAAACTGACCATGCCACTCGATGGGTCGACAGTCGATCGTGGCGATGGTGGCAATGCGTTTCAAAGCACCAAGAAACACATTACCGGGCGCGAGTATTTTGATTCCTTGACGCAGTCGTTTATGTTGAAATTCTTGATGCTTGTGCTGTTTCTAGATCGAGCTATTGAGCATCGCGTGGACAAGTTTGTGGCTTTTCCGTGTCTTTTTCGACGAGCATCTGCGCGTAAACCGACAATGGCTGGGAAAGCTTTAAATGAAGAGGGTTTACTGGACAATGGAAAGAAGGAAAATGACCGACGCGAGGTGAAACAATCACAAGCCCTTGTGACGGAATTCTGTCGTCTCTTTTTGGCAAGTGAAGGTCGAATCGACAAGCATTTAAAGCAACTGGGCTATACGCTTCACCATGAGCAGACAGCGTTGGATGAAATGGAGTGGGAAATTCAAAATTTAGAGACGGATTTACGTGATGGTGTGCGACTGGCAAAGCTCATGGAGACACTAGCAGCGTCAAGCTCGTCGTGTTCAAATTCTGGGCGAGAAAACACGCGGCAATGTCGAAATTTGCTCTCGTTTCTGCGTGTGCCAGCCCTCTCGCGGCTTCAAAAAGTGCACAATGTCGAGATTTGTCTGCATTTTTTACAAGATAAATGCGGTGCATCGATTCTCGAGAGTTTAAAAAGCCCATCCGTGGAATTTCATCGCCGTGAACGCCTTGGTGGTCGTGTTCGTGTCTCGTTGTCTGGGTTTGCGGGGTTACGAGCAAAAGTGGATGCGAAAATGGTGAGTCAATTGGCGAAAGAGATTGTCAATGGCCATCGTGAGAAAACACTGGCGTTAGTGTGGAAAGTAATTAGCCATTTCCAGTTGCAAGCGCTTGTGGATGCTCGGACAATGAAGCACGAGATTGACAATGTGGTCAAGCGCATGAGTTTTCGAGCGAAAGCGTTCTATGATGCCCACCACCAAGAAGCGAATGATTGCGTTGGTTCTCGTACGGAGGAGCACGAATGTTATGGTTTATTACTGGAATGGTGTCGTGCTGTGTGTGCAAATTATGACGTGGCTGTGACGGATTTTTCACGCTCGTTTGCTGATGGCAAAGTGCTGTGTTACTTGCTTCATTATTATCATCCATTGCTTGTTTCCAAGGCGGAGATTTTACCTACCACGAGAGATGAAGATGAAGGGGATCAAGAAGGTTGTCAAGTGAATGAACGAGATCGTTTGTTGTTGTTGGCGAATGAAGCGCGTCATTTTCATCTTGTCAATGCTTGTGTCAAGCAATTGGGGCAAATCCCTGTCTTGATGCCGTCGCAATACAATACCAAGAACCCACCAGATGAAAAAATGGTCGTCACGTTTGTTTGTTACTTGCAATCTCGTTTGATGGATTCATGCAGTGAACTGTACGCAGCTACGCGGTTAAAACGATGGTGGCAAAGTCCATGGATTCGATTACGTTTGTATCGAAAAAAGACACGTAGTGCACGAGTTATTCAACGTTTCTGGTATACATCAAGTCAGCATCGACTGGCGATACGGCAGTGTCGAAAACTCTTACGAGCAGCTCATGTTGTTAAGGGAACAGTGGTGATGTGGGTGTTTTTTCGACGTTTTCAGCGTCTTCGGAAGGCAGTGAGAGTGATTCAGAGAGCCGTTCGTTGTCGACAAACGCTGCGTTTGAATGAGATATCGCTTGGTGCGATTAAAGTGATTCAGTTTCATTGGAGAAATCAAGTCAAATGGAGACAACTAAAGCGTCATGAGCTGCTGCAGACTGAAGACGAGAAGAATACTCGACGGGCTCGTAGTTGTAGTATTATTGAACGAAATTGGCTCCGGTATTTGTCGAGAGCAAGTGCTCGACTTGTACGCCAGCAAATGCTCGTTGATCGAGAGAAAGCCGTGGTTTGTATTCAACGAGCTTGGCGAGAACGAGGTGTACGTATCGAAGAAGAGCGTCAACGGATCCTTGCGCTTGAAAAGTGGGAGCTTTTGATGAAGGAAAAGGAGCTTGAAACGAGAAGAAATGCGCTTGAGCGACGAATCCAGACGCGTGCCGTTCACAGCATTCAGAAAACGTTCCGTGCGTTTGTATTTCGTAAACGAATGGCCGCTGCAACGACAATTGCGCGTGTTTTTCGTGGAAGAAGAGAGAAATGCCGCTTTGTAAAGGAGAAACAAGCGGTGAAAGTGCTTGAGCGCAGTGTTTGTAGTTGGCGTCGACGACGGCAAGTTGTGGCACTGAGTCAGTGTTATAAGATGTGGAAAATCTATCAGGAAATGAAGCGGGAGGAAGCAAATCGACGTGAAAAGCAGCTGGAAAGAATGAAAAAACTACGTGCGTGTCGTTGTATTCAACGTTTCTATCGACGATATCGATCTTCTAAACGTGAGTTTGCAGCGATAAAAATCCAGAGTATGGTGCGATGTTGGCGGGTACAGCGTTCGTATCACTTGGTTCGCTGTAGTGTATGTTTATTGCAAAGAAATGTTCGAATCTGGCGTCGTGGGAACCATTTGAGAGCGTTATGGACGTTCCAAACATGCTCGTTTGTTATCAAAGAAGACAGCAAGAGGAGAAGACACGCGCGTGTCGTTGTATTCAACGTTTCTATCGACGGTATCGATCCTTTAAACGCGAGTTTGCAGCGATAAAAATCCAGAGTATGGTGCGATGTTGGCGGGTACAGCGTTCGTATCACTTGGTTCGCTGGAGTGTTTGTTTATTGCAACGAAATGTTCGAATTTGGCGTCGTTGGAACCATTTGAGAGCGTTATGGACGTTCCAAGACATGCTCGTTTGTTATCAAAGACGACAGCGAGAAGAAAAGGCACGTCAAGAACGTCAACGACGTTTTGAACGTCTTGAACACTTACGAGCACGTGTAAAAGCCCGTGCAGCGTCTTGTATCCAGTCTGTTTATCGTTGTTATGCTCTTCAGAAGCGAGAGGGCATGGCAATTCGTCTCCAGACATTTTTTCGTGGTTTGCAAGCAAGACAGCGGTATGTTACGACTCGAAAGCGTGTGGTAATGCTCCAGCGAACTGTGCGAACATGGAGCAAGTTGACGCGTTTTCGACGAGCTTTGAAGCGCCATTGTGCCGCGAGAACGATTCAGAAACGTGTACGTGGCTGGCTGTCGCGTTCGAATCGATTGAATTTCTACGCTCTTCAAGCGTACGTGACTCGTTTGCGATTGCTCGTATCGTGTTGGAAAATTGAGCATTGGTACATGAAAAAGAAGCTTGCGTATCGCACGAAGCGCTTGTTACGGATGCGATCGCATTGGACACGACTTTGTGCTGGGATTTGGGAAAAGCGACGTACGGATATCAATAAAATTGCTCGTTGTTGGCGTGTTTTCTGGTTGAAAAGCTGCGTAAAAGCTCGTATCGAGCGTCGAAAACGGGAGAAATGGGCTGCGGAACGTTTACAGTTGTGGTGGATGACGTTGTGTTGTCACTGGGCCGAGCGAGAACAAGAAAAAGAGAGAAAGAAAATGGAAACGATCGCTTTAGCTCACGCCCAAGCTCGTGCTGCACGTCTTGTCGCGTCCTGGGTGTACGAACGAAGCATTGTCCCTGCTCGTGAACGGCAAGTGATGGTTGGAGCAGTGAAACATCTTCAAGCTTGGTGGCGTGGCACGTTGGTGCGTTTGTACTGTCGAAATGAAGAGATTAGTCGTCATCGACGAAAGATTTCAAGGATGAAGTTGGTGGAGAAAGCACGGGGACAGGCTAGTGTCAGTTTGCAGCATTTACGAGTCAAGACGAGTCGGGAAAATGGAGAAATCGAGCTGCCACAGACGTTAAGTGCTCGATTGGAAGTGGCCTTGCATATGCTTCTTCATGGGAAACGCTTGCAGGATATGCTGTTTGCGAGTCACACGATTGAACTCTGTACGCGGTATTCCCGGGAATGTTGTCACAAGTGCGTGCAACTTCAGATTTCATCGACGATTTTTGCCGCCATTCGAGGCTTGAATCGTAGTCGTCCTCATGTGGAACTGTTGCATCAATTGCTGCTGGTGCTCAAGAATTTGACCGTGTATCGTCGTTCCGCGGACAGAAAGAAGCAGAGAAGGAGAGAGACAAGAGACGAGGTGGATGGACGACTGGATGTCGATCTCCGTGCGCTCGATACGCTCGTGGATTTGCTTCATATTCATCGCGACATGCACCATGTCTTTGTCTTGTCGGCGGAAGTGATTTCGTATTATTTGGTTTCGCTCAAGCCGCTGATTGGTCAAAATGGTAGTGTTGAGGAAAGTTGGAAAGAAGCGGAAAAACGCTTGACTGGATTGCAGGAATTATCGTTTCGGAAATTGGCCTTGTATAATGCAACGGCTTCGTTTCGACGGGTGAATGAGATTCCGGAGACGAATGCAACGAATTTGATGCGAAAAATGAACCCCAAGACCGCCGTCACGATGATGGAGCAACTCGTTGGACTGCTGAAACGGTAACGGGAGAAAGAGGAAAAGAGGTTACTGTATTAATATAGCCACGGCGCGTAATCTAGTAAATTGATGAAGTACTATTTAGGAGCATGGTAATGGAAATTTTAGTCGTTCTATGGAACACTTACCGCATGACAGGGGTGGTATCACGTTTCGTATAGTAGCGAATCAGGTACCAAAATTTGTTCATACTGATAGTATACCGTAAAAGTCGGATCCAGTGGGACACTTTTTTTCGTCGTAATCAAGTCAAAAAAAAATTGTTGAGGTTTTTTGGGGTTATTGGGGTCCCCGTGACTTCCAGCCTGTACCTTCTTGTGTGGAGCGTACAGTAATTGGGTAATAAACCTCGACAGATTTTGACATATGGGTGGGGTGTCAGCATTACAGATCGGTGGTGTCCCACTCGATCCGTATGTCCCACTGGATCCGACTTTTACGGTAGTTTCCTACCGATACCTTAAATTAATACGTCGGTACGGTTTACTACCGAGATTACCGAAATTGCATTTTGCCGGTATCACATACCGATACTTGCACCAACATTAGACTGCATACCGGTAATTAGTACCGGTAGTTTGTAATTGGATAGACCTTTTATCCATGGCAGTGGTCACAAGTAAGTATGTCAGAAGAGGGTCGCATGCCACCGTGGAGAACTATTGCCGTTGTAAGACGACGGACGGATGGTGAGGGAGCATTTGCGCTTTAGTCATTAATATAGTTATCAAATGTCACCACAACTTGTTGTTTATTATTTTAACTTCTAAGGTTCCGGTATCGGTATCGGTAGTGTTTAGTACCAGGGTACTCCGGGGGTACTCCGGTCTAACCACTCGGTACGATACCGCACACCTGCGCATGACACTTTAAAAAAGTCGTCATTTGGAAAGGGCTCGGGGCTCATTGTGGGATTATTATTATTATATGGGGGCTGAACAATCATATTATTTGGGGTGGAGAGCTGACCAATCGATAAATTCGGGGGTAGGGGCAAAGGAACCGATCCTTTTTCAATTGCTAGACACAAACAATGTCGATTCTCAATTATAAAATTCGAGTAAGGCTGCACTACCAATATTGCGATATTCCAGTGAATATTGCGATATTCCCGTTATCGCAATATTTCCACAAGAACGCGTTTGGACACTGCAGAATATTGCAATATCGAATATCGCGATATTTGTATGGGAGCTGGATATACTGCTCCCATCTATATATTTCACAATTTCAAAAGCCGCCTCACACTCCCCATGGAACCACGCGACCTCCTTTACCGTGCCTCCATCGCTGCTGTCGCAGAATACGCGAGCAAGTACCTCGATAAAACCCTTTGTCGTACGTCTGCTCTCTCTGGCGCTGTGCTTGTCACTGGCCATCAAACTCGCGTGCTTGAGCAAACGCGTATGGAACTCGACAGGTTTGAAGAGCACAGTGCTATGTGCCGCCAGCGCGGTCTCCTCAAGGATACAAGTGGCATTGACGTTGAGGAACAGCTCATAATCTTCCTGTTCATTGTTGGGCAGGCACAAAGCAACCGTGCTGCACAGGGCGCTTACAGCACCATTAGCGGGTATTTCCACTTGGTGCTGGTTGCTTTTGTCAGGCTGTACGATGAGCTTGTGTGATTTCCGAGTGGGGACGATGTTCCGGCGGAAATGGGTTCGGACCGCCGGTTCTACACATACTTCAAGGACTGTGTCGGGGCCATTGACGGCACCCACATCCCAGCAATCGTCCCAGCTGCAGACCAAGGCTGTTTTTGAAATCGCAAGCATACCCTGTCACAGAACGTCTTTGCGGCCTGTGGCCTTGTGCTTTCATTCCAGTACATCCTCGTCGGCTGGGAGGGCTCAGCGAACGACTGCCGCGTACTTGCTGACGCTCCCAAGCGAGGGTTCCGCGTTCCCCGCAACATGTATTACTTGGGGGATGCTGGGTACGGAGACGATAGCAGAGTTCTGGCCCCATACCGTGGAGTACGCTACCATTTGCGTGAATGGGACGGTAACCAGCAAAGGTATACCAACAGGCTCTCGAGTGACCTACTGACTTGCCATTGTACCAACAGGCTGCAATATGCTAAGGACCTTTTAATCTACGACACGCATCGCTAAGGAACGCGATCGAGCAAATATTTGGCGTCCTGAAAAAACGCCTTCCTATTTTGAAACGGCACCCGAGTACCATTTCGAGACGCAGGTCGATCTTGCCTTGGCTCTGTGCTTTTTATCGGCTGTGGTGATGGATTGTCCCATTTGAACCCGGAAGAGCTCACTGAGTTCTAGCAGGATGCCGCGGCCATAACCTCAACATCTGCATCGGACGGCCAATGGTCAGACAGTGAGCCGCAACGCGTCGCTATTCGACGGGACTAGATAGCAAAGATGATGTGGGAGGAATATGTGCGCAGTTCTCTTCATACGTAGAAGACGAGCGAGATGCTGCAAATATTTTTTAGCTGTCGGAATCAGTCTCTATTTAATGCACTTTTCACCCAAATTTTACGGCAATCCTCATCATATGCAAGGAACGCCTGTGCTAACTTCTCGCTTCGATTAGCTTGTTCACGAGGGGGACGACCTCCGACGCATCGAGGTTCCCATATTTTTTCATGGCAACGAGGATTCCGTAGCCTGCTGCACAGACGGCAACGCAATGACGGAGCCCGCGGTGCACTCATGTCGGCTGAGATGTGGTGAAGCGATCGGAAAATATTGGGACTGAAGTGGACCACACATGGCCGTTGATTGGTGACGATAGAACACCCATCAACATATGACGGTTGATGGGTGGGAAAAGGTTGATCACGATTAAGAAGAAAAGGTGACGGCCAACGGATATTCGCGGCGTGGAGAAATCAGCCAAGTATAAGTATGGTCTTTAAGCCCAGTCCCAGGCACTGGCGAAATGATGGAGATCACGATCGGTATTACAGTCACTAAGTGGAGTTCCCGTGGATGAAATAAGAAGGAGTGACTGGTGACATGACGTATCAAGGGCGGGTGACCAGCCGATCTCTGAATGGTATAGTGGTTGAAGCTGGCTACGATATGAAGTTACGGCCTGATCGGCCTGTCATGCCCGAAGAATGAAGATCAGATGAGGAATGAAGATCGGGCATGTGGATTGACAGGTTGTGTGAGTGATGTGAACTTTGGTTGGTCCGAAGATGA
>MIQA02010077.1:0-11201 GCA_001887855.2 Sclerospora graminicola | reverse complement strand
TTCCTTCATATCACGAGCACCCGTTGACCACTACCGTATGCGCGATCAGCCTATCCCACCCATCAACTGTCTCATCTTGATGGGTGTTCCATCGTCACCAATCAACGGCCATGTGTGGACCACCTCATTCCCAACATTTTTCCAGATCGCTTTACCACAATATCATAAAAGTTCAAGTACATGTACTGCACTTCGAAGTAGTACCGTATCTCAAGTTCCCCCATAGATGGTGTTTATCATCTTGAGTCGTGAGTGCGCCACATAAGGAGGTGTGACTGTACTACTTTTCCAGATTTCATGTCAACAGAGGGTTCCTACACAGAAGTGACGAGGAATATATAATATAATTGGATTTTGTGTTATTTTTTGTTTTGTAATTGGATATTTAATTAGCCAAGCCAATTATAACTAGATCCTAGCTCGCATACCGATGGTATACTGGCTATTAGCAGGAAGAGTAGGTACATGCAGTACCAAGTTTGATGGAATGGTGCATGAGCATTGACAAGTATAGAGACCAAGACCATGAAAGCCTCAACTCAAGCTTCTACGGACGAAACACCGCTGCCTCAATATTCTCTTGTTGAATTAACGAAATATTAAATTATAGCTACTTTGGGGTAAAAAAGATAAACCGCGGTATAAGAGTTCTTCAATGACGGGCAGTACTCATACTAATCCTTTCACATCTAAATAGCTGATTTATCGAACATGTGATTTCATTGTCTGTATTCAGCACGCGGGTTATAGCACCCAAAAAAGCTGACGCCAGAGCTGCAGGAGAACCAATGTTCTGGGTTGGTGTATTGAATAAGTGACTGATGTTTGCAGTTATCGTTGTTTTAACGATAGAATAATGTTCACCCATATTTCTAACGTACCGCTAAACTGTGAACAGATCCAAGTCTACTTCACTGTCCAAAGGCCGGTATGACAAATCCAACAGCTGACTGATCTCCATATTATAAACATCTAGAATTGCATTATAAGTATAAGTAAGGATATGATGTGTTTGTAGTTTAACTTAAACCGTACCTCGTGAAAGGTTTCAACTACATCGAAAAAAATGATCTGAACGAAAGTGCTTTGAAGACGAAGGCCTCAAGCAAATATGTTTCGTTAATATCAGTCATGTTTACGTTGGACATACGGAACGAAAGTGGTATTACCCTGGGTTCGTCCATGATGTTATTACCCACCAGGAAAAAATGTATGGAGGTGATAAAGGTCCAATGTAGATGTAGTGTTTGATTAATGCTCCATACATTATGTCGACTTAATTCCAGAAATACATTTTTGGCTGGCATATACTGTCCAGTTTTCTGTAGAAGTAGCATAACGTGATTGGAAACCTTCCGTATCATGTTGCCTTTTCAAAAGAGAATGCCAAGGTTCGTCTCAAAAATTCAAGTCTATTGCAAATAAACACTTTTGTACTGCATGTATCTGCTTTTGCTGCTCATAGTCGGTTTACCGACTATGAACCTAGTTATAATTGGATTGGCTGTATCCAATTGCAAATAAAAAACCACCAACAATCCAATTATATTATACAATTCCTCCAGAAGTGACATTAAATTATAAGCTACATAACGTCCTTAATTTTTGCGAATAGTGCTTCTGTTTAAGTTATAAAATGTAAACGGTTATCGTGAGTGAACAGTCACCATTTAGCGACAATGGGCACACTTTCTGTTACGTCCATCCGTGCGCATCAGCTATGTCTGTGCGCTCCATGTTACGGCTAGCTGCAACATGCTCATGTTTCTTAATCCAGGTGCTGGCGTAAAATGCCAACGTATCACACGTGTGCATAGAAACGTTGGACATCAAGTTGGCAATTTTCGTTTTCCGTGGCACAGTATAACCATCGCGGTTTTCCCCATACTTTTTTAATGAAATTACTTCTTTTAAGGTAGCCCCCTAACATCTGCTGTGGTCTATATTCTGCTTTGATGACCGACTAATGTGGATTATCTTGCTGCTATCTTTTTTTTATAAGGCAAACGATTATAGCCACTGAGATATACATTCTGCTTCAACGACTTACTAACGTGGATTATGTTACTGCAATTAATTGTGGGCGCTGATAGCTGGACCACACCCGTTTGATAAATGGACCACACCCCCAGATCTGTCCAATCAGAAGCAACGGACGCGTCCGGACTACACTGCCACTAGTACTTACTAATTCAAACGTCATGTGGTCTATCTATTAATAATTTTTCCTGCGACAGCGTAGTGACAGTAAGAAATAAGCAAGTCCCCAAAAAAACAATCGGAGTGTAGCGTTTAAACACGTGCCCGTTAAGATCAACGAGAAATTTCACAAAATTGTTCTCGATAAATGCGTGCACATCCGACTTTTCATTCGTAGCTCCTGGCAGCCGCAACTTGCAATAGATCATCGCCTCGCGCACATTTGGACCATTCACGTCACGGGTCGCTAGAATCGGAAAGTCCACAGCAAACACTTCCCGACAACTTTCCACGAGCTCTTATCATTATTAAACTCTGCATCTCCAAACTGAGCATTAAGAAATTCCGATCGGCGTCTTGGTACTCAGTGGCTAATTCTGCAAGCTGCAGGAGCTGCTTTGTCTCGGTATTTAACACGCAACTCGCTATCGTTACCAGCAACGCCACATGACCACGAAGATCCGATAGATTGAAAGTGTTGCCAACTGCGTCCGCCTCTTGCAGCGAGTACAGAGACACTGAAGGAGCTGCTAATCGTAAACTAAATAGATGGGTCTCTAAAAACGAAGCGTCAGCATCTAAGAGCGCTAACAGCCACTGTTCTTGTTGCGACTGGTTCTAAAACACCAAAACTTCCACTGCATTGTCGTTCGCGTGACGAGAATTGTATGAATTTTCAATGCAAACTGCCCAAAATACTCGACAGTCGATACCGTCAGATCGACGCATACCAGGTCGTGTCTTGCCACGTCCGTCTCAAAGAGCACAAGCGAGTGGTACTTTGTTTTGTTCACGACAGCGTACGTTTCGATTTTGCTTCCATTCCAAACAGAGCACGAACGTGAGACCCCTTCCATTGACAATGCACAATCCCTGTACAAGTCGTGCCATCGGTCACTGCCCAGACAGAGACAGCGCCTTCAACTTGGGGCGATTGCTTTTAACTTGGTGGCTCTAGACGCGAGCTGATAGGTACAATGATCGCCGATAGGGAGGTCGTGGAATTACCGTCCATCCTCGCAGACGCTGCAATATGGGACGTCGGAATGATCACAGTCGCCCCCGGTGCCAACTGCCGACAAGAAACCACTGAGAACGAGCCCTTCAGCGAGCTGCTGGGCTTCACGAAGAGAATTGTTGGCTGCAAGAGACAGCAACAGATATGTCTCCACTCTGGTGGTGAATTTTGCGCCATATTCCTTCTAAGGGTATGATTGGAAGATATTACTAATTATGTAAAGGGCGCTAATTGGTCAGATTTGGGGGTGTGGTCTATTTACCAAAAGGGTGTGGTCCAACTATCAGCGCCCTTATTATTTATGAGGTATTCACCTAATTGTGTACGAGAACAACAAGCGTTTTCCAGAAAAGTGTTGTAAATAAACAGTGACCATCACTCTGATAAGTATTATTTGACTTAAAAAATGTATTGCTTTTGCTCCATCATTTATGAGCCAGAGCCAAACAGGTCCTTGTATGTAAAAGTTGTCGAAATCACCCATACCTCGTCTTTCTATCTACTTTCTGCACAACATATCCAATCAATACAGTAAAAAGTGTCATTAGTGTGGGTGGGAAAATAGTGTGGTTGCGCAAATACCATGGGCCACACTAATTTTTCATTTTTAATATTCCACAATAAGTCACACTAATTTCGCACATTCTGTTTATGGCCAAACCCCGTAATTCTTATGGCATATATAACAGGAGCATTAATGGGGGAAATGCCGATAGCAAGCTCGGATAATACGATGCTTTCCTAATACCGTATTGAACTAAGCTTCATAGAGTAAGTGAAAAAAAAAAACGGAAATACCCCCATTATCTTGTGCATTATTAATCAAATTCTTCCAAAACAAAATATCTCACTTGGTACGTGTCGATTAGAAAGTGCCTGCTATAATCATTGACGGTTCTAGCAGGAATGGTAGAGCAACATCGTAGATGTTGCTTAGCAAGAATAATAGAGCATGAACATAGAGCATCAAAAACATAATATTGACTAGCAACGTTTTTTTATTAGTTGTACTCACATAGTGATATTAATTATACAACGTTATCAGCACATCAATGTAACCAACGTGGTGGTTGAGTATATCTAAGTTATATCACACAAGTGGTTTTTATTTACACCTCAAAACTCACGACCTAGATACGTAAATATCAACATTCTAATTCGGTCCTCTGGTCTGAATATCAAAGGGTAAGCCTCAGAGCATTTTATTGGAAATTTATAATTGAGGTGTATTATACTGCTGAAACACAAAACCCACGCTATTTTTGCACGACACGATTTGTGGCCTATACTGATTCCGCAGCGACATTATTAGCGTGGATGCAGAATTACCGAAGCCCACACTAATTGCGATTTTCTATGCAAAATTAAATTTTGAGTGCGAAATTAGTATGGCCCACACTAATGACAAAATCGGCCTAGTAGCGGCCGAGAAATCTCAATTTTCTTTTTGTTCCAGGAATTATGAGCCGCAGTATAAATAAGGGCCTGTTTGGCACCATCGCAATATCCAATTGCATTTTCCTCACAACTTGCAAAAAAATTCACAATTCTGTAATTTTAATTTAATTGTTTGGATCCAGACGACCCAAAAATACAATTGTGTTTTGCCAGTCCCGATTTTGTTACTCAGACCCACCTACCCAGCAAAGGTAGGGTGTGGATCCGGACTTGCACGGTGAATTAGCGACTTAAAGTTTAGGTTCATGGAGTCTCCAGGTAGCAACCCTGGTGAAGAACGCAAACCCCCGGACAAGGGTCAGGGGATAAGCTGACAATAGGGATGCTCATCTGGAAGAGGATGAGCAGGAATGCTCAGGGAAGCGGGAAATAGATGAACTTGTCCCAGAATCCCCCCAAGAAGAAAGTTCACCAGAAGGGGGAATAGTGGAGATTCAATCTAAAGAGGGGGAGGTGATTGACTTGGCCACGTAGGGTGGATCTGAGCCATCCGATATGGATATAGTAGAGGAAGCGACAGCAGCTCCGTAGGCTGAAGTAAAATCAGTAATGGAGGTTTTACCTCCCAAAAAAATACTTTAGAAGAACTGGCACTAGTACTTAGCCAAACATTAAAAGACGCAGAGCAAACCCGGCCACGGTTACAAATGTGTCTGGACGTAACGCAACAATTGTTTCAGGAAACACTGATCTCCTTTAAGCATTCGAGGGAGAACAGCTCCCATGTCGGAGTTAAGAAGATTGAGCTGACATTAAGGGATTTGGAAAGGTTAACTGATCTCTTTGAATTAATTGTAGTGACTCACAACTTAAGCTGGAAAGTACGGGGTCAGAAAGCATTGGATGCTTGGAGTCTTGCGTAAAAATTGCACAAACCGCTAGATACCATTCTGTCCAGGAAGATAGGCAGTTGTCAGGTAGAGGTAGCGGTAAAGGGCAAAAGCGTTCTTCAAGGATGGCTACATAAGGTCACGGGTGACAAACAACGGGCACAGCCCGTCAAGAGTCAACACAAGGATTATCTATTTAACCCCCAGGTGTACTCCCAAGAAGTGATCGAAAAATTGACCCGTGTCTGTGAAAAAGAGTGGATGGGTAAAAACAAAAAAAATCGTGATGGTAGTGACGACGAATGGCAGGTGGTCAAGGGTCTAACTGAATTAGTATTCTATCCAGGACTCTCCCTCAGTTTTTGAGACAAATTATGACTTCTAAGGATAGACTACGGCTAATCTTGACGATAAGGGTTCGAGTTGAAGGATGCTTGGTAATGGATCTGAAAGGGGAGGCAGCTATTAAGAAGGCTTTTCAAAGCACGAAAAGGCTTCAGGAAAGCATCTCAACATCGGCGACTGCGCGAGGAATAGACAACGCTAAACTCTGGGAGATGCTAGCAAAGGTAAAGTCGATAAGTTACAATCAATCTGATCACAGCCTGTGTCTGTATTTTCTTACCAGGGAAATAGGGAAACGGCATGTAAATGTATCAGTACCGTATCATTGACAGATACACCGTCTCAGGAACGTACATGATAAGGAGAAACCTGATGAACCGGATTTGGCTCGGAAGATTGCAGGAATGAGTTCAGTTCTGGGTTTTCAACCAGATTATGTGATAATATTGCGCAATGTAACTCGGAATATCGATATCATCAAATTGCATGGCTTTCTTCAATCAATCATTGAAATGGATTTCCGATTCGAGGAGCTGGACTTGGGGGTCCACTATCAGCTACTTCATTGAATTGGGAAATTGTCGTGGATGCTAGTGGTTGTCCGAAGAATTGCGTAACATTTGGAGGCTCATCTGGTGCGAGACGGTGCTCACATAGGAACACGGGGGGAAATACATTGTATGCGGTGTGATGAAGCTGGACACCAAGCACGCGGGTGTCCAGTAAAACAAAATAAATTACTCTCGGAAAACTTTATCTCCGTGACAGTGGAGAAAGTGGATAAAATTGAATCACCGGAGCCCATCTTCGAGATTATGGAAGCTTTAATTCAGGAAGTGCGGGAGAATTGCACGAAACATGATCAAGTCCAAGACGTGAGACGTAAACAGGACCGTGACGAGAAGGTGGAAGGTGAAACTGTAGTAGCAGCTGAGGAAAATTCACAGGAAGCGACCAAGCAAAGTCGGGCGGAGATTACAAGTAGAACCACAACCGGAACAGCAAAGACGGTGGACGGGGAAAGTATGCGGGATCACGTGAAAAAAGATGAACGGATGACGGTCACGAGAAAAATTAAACGTCCTAATCAAGAGCAACCCAGCCCTATATTAGGCACTCAGGACCAAACTGGTGATAATTCAAGTAATTCCGGAAGTTCAAGTCCCTTATCTAAGGTGGGAACACAGGACAACAAAAAATCATTGGTGGGCAGGGACGAACCCGAACCCGACCCCGAACCGAGTGGAGAACTAAAGAAAAAAGGCATCTGTTAGTGAGAAAAAACCGGGGAAAAAGGGCTCTCAAGATAGACAAAAATCCAACACCGATTTACTGGTAATTGAAGTCCAAGCTATCCAGGAGTTGAAGTGCCTCAATAGTGAACTCACTAGAATTGAAGGCCCTCTTCCGCCATTTGGATGGGACGATCCAGAGACGATTACCGGTAAAAATTATCAGTTAAAGAAGGCGCTAATAGCGATGGGCCTGCAACAAGTAGCTACACCATCTACCGGGAACTGTCAGGCGTATAGCATTGTTCAGGCGCTTTACAACTCATCGTTAGAAGATTACCCACAGGTGCAAGAACGGGCGATAACTACGTTAAAGAAAGGATGCGTTGCGAGAGGTTTGATTGATCTTACAGCTATTTATTTTCCCGGCGGGAGTGCGTAATTAAACCTTGCGTAGCCTGGGTAGAGGCTACGATAAAATATCGGCCAAACAATCAGAAGTGGCTTTCAAGGAATATTTACAAGAGTATGGTTCAAGTTCATCGGCATTAGAGGCAACGGTAAGTTAAAAATTGTGGGGGAGAAATGACACTTTAATATGTATAGGAACGATGTTACATAGGCACATTTATGAGCTTAGCGTGGGCCCTACTAGTGGAACATTAAGTGCAATTCACTATGCGCTTGAGACACGCATAGCTCAGATAAAGAAATTTGCAACGTGTGGAGAGTTTCCGTTGACAATGGCGCACAGTGTCCAAGAAGTGACACGGATGAAGGCGAACTGGATGAATGCTGAAGGGAAACTCCTCTTATCATTCACTTCGATAATGCACATTACAAGGCTTGTACATGATTGGCGTTCTACAGAAGAAGCCACCCTGGGCAATACGGAAGCTCAAGATGTCGATATGGATGAATCGGAAGATCAAACGGGAACACAAGCAAGTGTCCGGACGAGAGAAGGCAGGTGGTGGTATCCAGTTCACAGAGGCAGGAGCAAGAGGTTAAGAACCGGTTAATTGCAGTACCCCAGTCGCAAAGCGGGACCTGGGTTTATCGGCATCAAGAATTCTACACGCACAGATCAACTTCCTATTACGGGAGAAGGACACTCTAAATCTGGGTTTATTGCGGTTTTTCACGGATACAGTGGCGTGCCTCCCGGCGACCAAACAAGAGGAATTACTCTAATCGAATATGAGAGATGCAGCAGTGAGGCGACACTTGGTGGGTACAATTGGCGTAGATGAAGAAGTTCTCTTAGAGTGGCATAACTTCACTAAAGGGACTTTATCGTTAGAGCAGGGAACGGCGGCCGATTCATCAGTTAGTGGACGCAGAAAAAGGGCGTATTCGTAAGAAAAGAGCCGTGAAACAGACGTATACCCAAGCGGTATCAGACCAGCGAAAAGAAGCGGAGCCTGTTCAGCGAGAACTCTTTGATTCGATTCAACGAGTTACAACAACAAAGGAGCCCCCAGATGAGCCAGATATAACATCGCAGCAAGTATGGGATTCCATGAAGTCGGCGTGGCAACATCAATTAAATACGCCATTCCCAACAATCGACTCCTCGCCTGGGGAATGGATGCGGGCTGCAAGGAAGAACAAGCTGGCGTTAGTACAACTATTGGAGTGCTTCAGTCACCCCCATCATATCATCACACGCCTTAGCCAAGATGTGATATGTGGGTTGGTAAAGGACTGGCGGCAACAACATTGGGACTAAATGATCACAATTAGTACGGCTTCGGACGCTAACTATAACCCTCAACTTTTGACTATCTTACAGGATTGGGCTCACCGAGTGCAACTACTGGAAGAAGCGAGCCGGAGAGAAGCGCTAAGGGCAAGCCGGCAATACTGGAAATTACTCAAGAATCATAAGTATGGTCATAATGCTTTGTGGAAGTTATGTGGCCCACATAGACATTACAACTTCGCAGTAATGGCGTTGTGTGCCCATGCATATGGACATCACATAGCGGCGTTACTGGGAGAATCAGCGTTACCGTCGGACCCCATTTGGATAAAAATTAGACGGTTCCAGTCTGCACGAACGAAAATACCTACGTTTGCGGGACTAGCACACCGTTTGGACAATGATGATGCTACAGTGTGGAAGGACCTTACCACATATTTTCAGACAACACTTACTAACATGTCTTCGAATATAGGGGAGGTGGAAAAGAGCCACTGATGGCTCTGCATTCCTGACGTATCAGGATTTGAAAGCTGATCTGAAGTTCAACTTCGAAGCTCCAGAAATGGAGCTTAGTTGCCGCGAAGAGTTCATGGAACTCAAACAGGGCAAGCTGCGCCTACATGCGTACACTCAGAAAATACAATATTTGTTATCAAATATTGTATACGAGCCGGAGCCTCCTGCCATGCAGGTCACTGGCTTTATTAAGGGACTGATTGACGGTCCCATCAAACAGAGTCTTTATCGGATTCCCCCAAAGCCTCTGAGGGATGCTATAGACTAAAGAATCCGAGATGAATTCAGCATGCGTTCAGCAGCAACGCATGCTGGGGTTAGTCGAAAAGCTCAACAGCCTTTCGACTTTTAGCATGCCGCCAGTGCAGCATGTTAACCATAACAATTTCTCAATCAGACGAAGTTCACACTTCGTCCCGAGACACCGAAACCCGCGCCAGGGCGCGGGCGGAGGAGGTCCAGAACCAATGGACCTATCGGTTGCAGTTGCCTCGACACCGAGGCAACCGAAAAACAAAAGTTCCTTCGCTGCAATAGATGCGCGAAGATGGACCACTACGCCCATGAATGCATGGCGCCGCGGCCGGCGCCACGCAGTCAGCGGACTGGACGCCTGTAAGCAACATCAACAGGGGCAACCCTCTGTTGATGCAAAAAACGGCAACAACCAGTAGGGGCGGGGCGCCCCAAAGAATGGGTTATCTCACATGCCGACATCGGGCACGTGAAGATAATAGCCCCAAACGGGACTATGTCCTGTCAGCATGTGCAGGGTGAAGAGAAACCTCTCATCACCCTGGAGGTTAAACCGCATGGAAACGATGTCCCCATGCGTGCTCTGTTTGACACAGGAGCGTCAAACAATTTCGTTAGAACTGAGGTTCTAACGTCGTTAAACTCAGTGGAGATTGAATTTCCACGAAGCATGTTGTCAGTCTGGTTAACAACAGGTGCAACCGTGACTATACCATAGCGTGTGATTCGCACACGCTTCGAGTTAGACGAACTGTCGTTCGAGGACGAATACATTGTCCTAGATCTTTACGACAAGTTTGATGTAATCTTGGGCATCCCTGGGTTGTCAAAGCATCAACCAACGATCGACTGGGTTAACCTGTCGATCGACTGCGGTGGGCTCACAGGATCTGATCACCCTGTGAGTAATCCGGCTGTATCTAATGATACAACCGCAGAGTCAGACAGGCTGGTGGGTAGCGATGGCACCAGCAGGTCTGATCGGACTAGTTCAGCGAATGGTACACCCGCTGATCAAAGTCCAGAGTGACTTACACACGCAACGAACGAGTCGTTGCGTGTCAGTAATCTGTGCAACACGGGTGAAAAAAAACGTGTTGAAGTTACTACGACCGATGACGGACGTGGTATAGAGAATTTACACACGGTGGGAAACACCCACCGTGAAAATAATGAAATCGTCACGTATGTAAATAACTTCCGAGTCAAAAATGAAGAACTTACGACTGAGAGCAGTCGTGAGTACATGAATACCATGGTAGACAGTGGTCACCATGAAGAGAATGACTTGTTCACGAGTGATAATCACCGTGCAACAGATCGGGCAACAGATCAGTCGAGTGCGTCTGATCTCGCAGCTGTGTCCGTCGAGACGATCAACGTCTTGACCCAGATAGAGACTGGATTAGCTACCCAGTCTCTCACACTTGACAACCCTCTGAACATAAGTTCAGAGGTAATGACCCTTCCAGCCTTAAGCTGGAAGAATTTCGTAAAGAACTTGCGCAATGATCAGATCGACTAGATCTGCGTCATTGTCGCAACAGACGATGTTGTGGATATTCGTGAACAAATATCCACTTTACAATTAGAAGGCATTGGAACGAACCCGTTCCCAATGAAAAGACCAAAGTTCAGCG
>MIQA02010076.1:0-10984 GCA_001887855.2 Sclerospora graminicola | reverse complement strand
GCGTTCTTAACCGTTTTGATGATAAAAATCTTTTCAATTTTTCTAAGGTACGATTTACCTCCCACATTGAATTGTCTATTTTCCCACTTTGATTAAAACATAAAATTGTTAAAACATAACATTCCCACTTTGAACCAATCTAGATCCCAGTTTGACCTCAAAATGGTGTATTGATGGTGGCAGGGGCATTTCGAAGCCCCTGCGGCATTACAAGCCACCCCCAAAGCATGTCGCTTAAAGTGCTTACTGCCGTGAGAGGAATATCCTTCTCATGCATAAGGATTTGGTAGAAACCATCCCTTAAATCGAGAGCACTGAATACGGTGCTCCCGCTCATGCCATCTATGATGACATCCTTCCGCGGTATCGGCGTCTGCCCCGGTACCGTGGCTTTGTTCGGCTTGTTAAAAGCATGAACGATTCTCCACCCACCAGTGGATTTCTTAGCGCAAAAGGTGGGACTGGAGTGCGGTGAGGTAGACTCCCGCACATGTCCCGCCTTACGACGAATTTCAAAGAACTCATCGATCGCTTTAACTTGGTCACGCGGCAATGGCCATTGCCGCGTGACACAGTACTTCGTGCCAGGCACAAGATCAATCTCGTGTCTAGTTCCCTTATCTTGAGGGAGCTCACAAGGTACTTCTTCTGGGAATACGTCAGCGTATTCCCAAAGTACCTCGTAGTATGGGTAAGTCGCCTTAAGCGACTCCCAGCTCTGTGCCTCAAAGCGCTGAACTTTGGTTTTCTTATTAGGAACGGCTTCGTTCCCAATGCCTTCTATTTGCAAAGTGGATATTCGTTCACGAATATCCACAACATCGTCCGTGGCGACGATGGCACAGATCTGGTCGATCTGATCATCGCGCAAGTTCTTTGCGAACTTCTTCCAGCTCAAGGCTGGAAGGGCCATTGCCTCCGAGCTTATGTTCGGAGGGTTGTCAAGTGTTAGAGACTGGGTAGCTAATCCAGTCTCTGTCTGCGTCAAGACGTTTATCGTCTCGACGGACACAACTCCATGATCAGGCGCATTCGTCTGATCTGTTGCCTGTTCTTTTGAACGATGATTATCACTCGTGCACAAGGCATCCTCAACATGGTGAGCACTGTCTACCATGGTGTTCACGCACTCACGACTGCTTTCAGTCGTGGGTTCTTCATCTTCGACACGGAAGTCACTCTCATTCGTGTCAGTATGATCGTCTTCACGGTGGGTGTTTCCCACCGTGGGTAAATTTTCTATACCACGGCCGTCATCGGTCGTGGTAACTTCAACACAGGGGTGTTTTTCACCCGCGTTGCACACTCTATCGACAAGCAGCGGCTCTTCCGTTGCGTGTGAAAGTCCCTGTGGACTTTGATCAGCGGGTGTACCGTCCGCTGATATAGTCAGATCAGACCTGGTGGTGCCGTCGCTACCCACCAGACGGTCTGACTCTGCGTTTGTATCATTAGATACAACCGGATTACTCACAGGGTGATCAGATCCTGTGAGACCGCCGCAGTCGATTGACAGGTTAACCCAGTCGATCGTTGGTTGATGCTTGGACATCCAAGGGATGCGCAAGATGACATCAAACTTGTCGTCAAGGTCTAGGACGATGTATTCGTCCTCGAACGACAGTTCGTCTAACTCGAAGCGTGTGCGAATCACACGCTTTGGTATAGTCACGGTTGCACCTGTTGCTAACTGGACTGACAACATGCTTCGTGGAGATTCAATCTCCACGAAATTCAACGACGTTAGAACCTCAGTTCTAACGAAATTGTTTGACGCTCCTGTGTCAAACAGAGCGCGCATGGGGACATCGTTTCCATGCGGCTTAACCTCCAGGGTGATGAGAGGTTTCTCTTCACCCTGCACACGTTGACAGGACATAGTCCCGTCTGGGGCTATTATCCTCACATGCCCGATGTCGGCATGTGAGATAACCCGTCCAGTAGGGCGCCCCGCCCCTACTGGTTGTTGACGTTTTTTGCATCAACAGAGGGTTGCCCCTGTTGATGTCGCCGACCAGCGGACTGTCCGGTCTGCTGACTGCGTGGCGCCGGCCGCGGCGCCATACATTCATGGGCGTAATGGCCCATCTTCGCGCATCTATTGCAGCGAAGAAACTTCTTGTTTTTCGGTTGCCTCGGTGTCGAGGCAACTGCAACCGATAGGTCCATCGGTTCTGGACTTCCTCCGCCCGCGCTCTGGCGCGGGTTTTGGTGTCGCGGGACGAAGTGTGAACTTCGTCTGTTCATGAAGTTATTATTAACATGCTGCACTGGCGGCATGTTAAAGTCGAAATGATGTTGAGCCCTCGACTAACCCCAGCATGCGTTGACGCTGAACGCATGCTGAATTCCTCTCGGATGCTTTGATCTATAGCATCCCTCAGCGGCTTTGGCGGAATTCGATTTAGACTCTGCTTGATGGGACCGTTATTCAGTCCCTTCATAAAGCCAGTGACCTGCATGGCAGGGGGCACCGGCTCGTATACAATATTTGATAAAAAATATTGCATGCAGGCTCAGCTTGCCCTGCTTGAGCTCCATGAACTCTTCACGGCAACTAAGCTCCATTTCTGGAGCTTCGAAGTTGAGCTTCAGTTCAGCTTTCAAATCCTGATACGTCAGGAACGCAGATCCATCAGTGGATCTGCGTGTCATCGCCCATGCCCTGGTGCGACCGCCCAGGCATGTGGTGGCGAAATAAGCTTGTGAACGTGGTTTCCACAATCTTTTGCGCAGAGATGGCGTCTTCCACCTCTGCGAACCATCTACGAAGTAGTTCACCTCCTTCGCCAGTAAAGGGCGGAATCCGCGCCTTTACTACATCAACGCTCGCACTCGCTGTGGGCGTTGTTGGTGGCGACCGAAACATTACGGAACGCACCTGAGGATCTATATACATCCTCTTGAAACGGGTAACCGTTTCAAAAGCTTCCTCCGGGGTTTTACCTCGGAGGATGGTGATGATCTCGGGCCCTACGGTCAGCACAATCTCCACCACGGTGTCCACACTTCTTTGTGTCCATTGAGGGAAATTTTCCCTCACTAAATCTTGCGCGAGCAGTCCCTCGCGCTCACGTTCGCTGACCGTCGTCATGACAGTCGGGCATCTCTTAAACCTTCTCTCCGCTAATTAACTAGCGGAACGCGTGAACAGTGGTCGTTAAGATGGACCACTAAGTGCTACCAGGTGTAACAGGTTAGCTGTTACATGCTCACACTGTGAAATTGCAAGTGAGGAAGCGTGCAATTAAATCAGGACCAAATGTAATTTGGTCCTCTATAGTTTAATTAAGATAGACGTTAGTGTAGACTATTTAGTTGATCAAATAACCTTTAATATATAATTTATATATATAAGCCACGTGTCTAGAAGAAGGTAAATTTAAGAGTGAATATATTTATGAATGGTTAAGAGCTAACTAGTATAATATGACCTACACTAATCATAGTAACATGCAATGTAAAACTGATCTAATGATATCTTTATCATTACTTACTTAAATATCACTTATGTAATGGCACCCCATTACAAGATACTGTCACCGTACTATTCGCATCCGATATCTGTAGTATTGGGTTAATGTATGGCGCAATATCCGTGATGGGGATCAATTTCTCCCCAGACTTCGCTTTGGCATTTGCAGCCAGTCGCCCGCCCCGGCGCTTCCGTCTGCCACTAGACTTAGTCTTCGCTGCTGGCGTCGCCAAAGTATTTCCTGTTAAAATGTGAAGTATTACGGTAACGCTAAATTGTTGTTATTATGTTGGTTACATAATGATAACAAGTACAGTACTACTTCTGGAGCGCTCTTTTGGAAGATTTACGGTACATCGCTATATTTGGAGTAAAGTTGGGTGAAATGAATTCGGACTATAACCGACTTTATTTTGAGGTAAGTATAGTGTAGGTTTCAAAGCTACTCGTACGTTATCTAGTGCGTCTCGACACTTCGCATCCATATTTGTGGTTCTCACGAATAGAGGTAGAATGGAAGGTTGAGTGATTGAGTTGACCAATGAAAATTTATCCTCCCTGTACTGTTCGTGAGGACCTCGAACTGGCTTATTTCATTTTCCAAAAGTCAGAGCACTATATAATTTTATAGTGAATAATGTCTACAGGAGTGAGTAAACTTTTAAGACCCAACCGCTATTTAGAAATTATGTGATTCTATTCCATCTAGACAACTTATTCCTTTTTTTTATCTCTCAGCTAGTATTTGTGTGCTGGCATTGTTAGAGGAGGTTTAACTAAAAATAGCTCATTCTACTCAAGAATAAGAGACAATTACGATCATTCTTCTTCAGTCTTTGGGGTGAATCACATGCCAACCTACTGCATTTCTCCGGCCTCCTCAATTATTTTTGGATGACAGATCGAGAAGGATGAGATAGGATGCATGATTGATCTGACCAATGACAATCCATTATTTATCCATTCTCCATTTGAAATCAACAGCGCTATAAGCGCCACCGCCGATAAGTAAAATATGACAAGATATAAGTAATCTGGGCCACGAAGCTTCCTTTGCTCGTTTATAAAATCAACTGAATGTACTTCAGGAATCGGCGATTGGTCGATTCCTCGCGCGGGTTTGTCGCTGCAGCTCATTGACTCAAAACTTCTTAAAATAACTTTGGTCGGTCTACACGTTAAAATTATAAATGTATTTTCATTGATTACGTCGTATTTTCTCGCAATTGCTTTCGGATTACCTGTCATAACGTCTTCGACGAAGCTGCAACTCTCTGATATTAATCATTGCTACGCTACCAGAGGATTTCTGCTCTTCAATTCAGACTATGTCGTCATTGTCCCGTCGAAAACCCATCTCACCGGATCTTTTCCGTATTCTTCTTTATGTTGTGGAGATCTTCGTCCAAGCCATGCCAAAACGAATCTGAACAGTAAATGTCTGGTTGGGAGAGTGGGCCGCTGCCACTGACCAAAGAAAATTAATGAAAAGTCAATTAAAGGGATGCTGAAAAAAATTATTATAATCCTCAACGCCCTGTGTTTTTTTTTAAGTTTCAAAGTCGTAGTAGCATAGCCTACCTTTCAGTATTTAGGTGATAAAACATACAGAACAGATTTTCAATCGATGTAACACTGTCCCACGCCTTTACCTCAATAAGCAGGCTGCTAAAAATGAGGCATTGTGTTACGAAAAAGTACGAAATGCCTCATATAAGCTTCACCGGAGCGCCTCATTTAACTAGGTGGCTTCAAAATATGATAAGTTCTAAACTTACAATAAAACAGAAGCATGCTCCTAGTGATCCGAGAGGTATCTCTACGCAGGCTGTAGATCTTCTTCTCGTATCGGACGTCTGCTCTAACGTGTCAGACAACAACTAAGATTTAGCAAACACGTACCAGGAAATTGGTACACTTTAACATTGCAGACTGTGCCTACATGTTAACTAGTAAAGTACACCTTTTTTCAGTCATTTGCACCAAAGCCGCAATCATTTGCACCTCGCTTCAATGATTTGTACCGGCGACTCTTGTATTATTATGTTTCACTATATATTGTATTTGAGAAGTTATATCATTCTAGTGCGAGAACAAAATAGTTGCCAGCATAGGAAAGTGACGGACCTGGTACGGATCAATACGCAAGTCAGCAGCCTTAAGTCATGTATAAGTGATACAACATAGTTACTGCTTGCTTGCTTGATGACATATTGTACACCGCCAGGACTTCGATCGCGCATAGTTGCTCTGTACCACGGTGCGTAGTTTAATATTTCCTTCAATTGTTGCTCAATACGTCGCATACCAGCGGGGATAGTCGAGCGTCATTTGAATCTCGATGCACTGGAAGAAGCAGGTTTCCTCACGAACGAGATGTTTGCACTGCATGATGAGGCAGCTTTCGATGATTTCCGTGTGACGTGAGCTCTCAATATGAAAGCAATGTACCAGCCAGTGCACAAGATTCGGTTGCAATTTGGAGGATTGCTCTGTACTTTGCGTGACTCGAGTTTTTTTACCAAGATGCTGATCTGTCCATCACTTGCTGGCGTTTTTACGTTCGTGTACGTGGAAAAAGAAGACAAACACGACAGTAAACGAGGCTATGTCCTCACGGCCTTTGCTATCTTCGTTGTGATGTGGTCGTCCATGTTTTCCGAGTTTTGGAAGCAGACTTCTGGGCTCGATTTGGGGCTGCCATGACCTCCCTTCAACGTTTCGATATCGGCCACAGTTTAAAGGCAACAAGAGCTACCATTCCGTCACTGATAGTGAAGAATTAACGTACGAGAGTCAAGCTATGCGTCGTCGTTGGTTTGCTGTATCTTTTATTGTCGTGACTATTATGGTCGCCATTGTTCTTGTGGCATTAATGAGGCTCTAATTAACGATAGCAACAAATTACACAATATTGACGTGAAATACCGAACACCTTTGACGCTCGCGGTGATCGTTGCTAACGCAATTTAGATCCTCGTCTTAAACATTGTGTATCGACTGGTGGCTCGGAAAATAAACGACGTCGAGAACCATCGCGCAGACGCTGAGAACGAAAATTACTTCGCCATTAAGTGTTTTTGTTTCAGTTCTGCAACTCGTTTGCGCCGTTCTTTTAAATTGCATTTATGAAACGGACCGTCGAGGGTTCGTGTTTGTATAGTGATGACTGTATGAAAGAGCTGCGGGATCAATCGCTCGTGCTGTTTGTCGTGCGTATCACACATCCAACTCATTCGCAATGCGGTCGACACCCTCCAATTTACGTCCAGATCGGGAAAGATTCATGTTCATCACAATGTTATGCAGTTCTGGTGATTGAGACGTGACCGGAGGCTGCGCTGGTCAACTGCATCGCTCATATCTAAAACTACGAGCTATAGACGCAGTTCTATAGTCTTGTTGGCGAAGATCATCTCCCGACGCCTCTGCGAACGTGGACCTGAACGCTTCTTCTCGCGCCCTCCAGGCACCTAAGAATCGTCGATCGTAAGCAACTGTACAGTAATGGTCTGTAAGGGTCGGCATCATTTCAGTAAAATATGTATTTTATCTTGATATCAAGTTTTGAAGTTTATCATTTTAGGTATATCATGGTGCAAATCATTGAGGCGAGGTGCAAATGATTGCGGCTTTGGTGCAAATGACTGAAAAAAGGTGTACTTTGATAATGTGATCAATCCGTCTGAGACGCACGTTAGCGATCATCTAAACACTGAAATCACCAAGAAAAGCACACCCCACACAAGCGGTGGAAAACCAAACGGTTCACGGCGGCTGCCGTCAAGCTTCGAAAAATTTCTCATCGGGAAATCAGATAATGGGTTTTAAAGCTAGTAAAAAACGACCATTGCTTCAACCATATTTTCATTGTTTTTTGTTTGTTCATACCGCTAAAGATCATTCATTATATTTTCTCCAAAACTGTTGTGTTTGGATCCATCCCGCAAACTTTTTGTATCCCATGGTATAGTGTGCCATTTGCATGGTATGGACCACGTGATGTTTAGTCACTCCTCGTAGGACAATTGTAGGCAATGCAGTGCAAAACTTCGACCTAATTAAGATTGCTGCTTCGTCAAAATAGTATGGCTCAAACCCGCGGGGTTTGGTGCGGGTTGAGAACGACCCGCAGCCTAGCCCGCGGGTTGCGGGATGGGTTGCGGGCTGTTTGGGTTAGCGTGCTGGCCAAGCAAGGAAGGACTTCGTCAGAAGGCATGGATTCTCTTCTGGTAGGATATCATCTCCTCCACTATGAGAGGGTTTACTTACATCTGTCTACACGAGGTGGAGGTGGCGTGGGAAGCCACTCAAAGTTAGAGGTGAAAAAACTGTGCGGGTGGCTGAAGAATATAAAGGTTATACTAATCATAGATTGTGCTAATTGTCCAATCTGCGGTTTAGTAATTGAGGCAGCGAGCACTTGGTAAAATACCTTATGCTGCGAGGTGATTGCGTCTGCTTGCTACGGCATAGAATAATTTACAAACGTTAGTCGCCCAAATGCCAATGCACGCTCATATTCAACTGACCTCTGTAGTAAACACCATTCCAGAGGCAATCTTTCGTCTTTGCTTTTATAATGTTCCGCGCAGTTACGTTGTCCTTCCTTGCTTCAATACGAGCTGTGCTACATCACTCTTTTTTCTTGTAGTGACAAAGAGGGCGCCGGACCGCCCCCCCCCAATTAAAGTTAAAATTCCAATTCACCTTACTGCGGGTTGTGTGTGGGCTGCGGGCTGGGCTCAGGTCAACCCGCAACCCAAGCCGCGCGGGTTGGGCTTGGGTTTGAGCCCTAATTAGTACACCGACAGCTTGGCGTGGGCTCGATTTCATATTGGTTTGACATTCTTCGTGGCTCATCTGCTGGTAATATATGAGATTCAGTATGGGCAAATGGCTGCCTCATTTTTGAGTTGTAAGCTCAGTTTGAGGTATGAGGTGAAATATTTTAGCACCCTGTCAATAAGCAGGAGTAAATCAGGGCTGGTAAAAACCTAGATTTTTTGGAACTGAAAAGTAGGTTTGAATAAAACCTGAATAAAACCTGAATAAACCTAAAAAAACCTAGATTGCACAGTTTGCACAGCCCACACGTTAGAGTCAGCTTGTCCCCGTCTTAAAATGAAAATAAGTATCAATTCTGCGAGAATTCTATCTTATTATTGCTTTCTGTGTTGTTGGTCATATTTGGCGTTCGGGGGTCAGCAGGAAAGTGGCGATAAGAATTGAGTCTTAAAATTTATAAGGTTGAAATTCTGATATCTAATGACTCAACGGTTAAAACCTACTTTTGCCTGTCCATTGAATTTTAGGTTTTATTCCAAACCTGATAAAACCTGATGCATTTAAACCTATGCTTGCCAGCCCTGGAGTAAATTCGATGTCTAATATCACCGTTTCGAAACCGCATTTCTATTCTAAATTGTTCTAGCAGTAAACAATTTATCCCGACATGTTACTTACCTATGTGTTGGACGAGGTCGCGCAAACTTAACGAAAGCGACGCTGATCATAAAAGAAAGAGAAGCATCGATACAAACGACTCCATCACCAACGCATCAACCCATGGGACGCAAGTACAGTGTATTTGATGGAAAGAGAGTACACCGTACGTAACCTATCGCCAAGAACAACAGACTCGTTTAGCAGTGAAACAAACGGAATGAAATGAAGCTCAATAGTAGAAGTTAAGCTAGCTTGCGATTGACGAAGTACCAATGCTTGTAAACTCAAGTTAAAAAAATTGTTCGGGCTTTCTTGTTTCAAACTAGCAATAGAACAATGTTTGGGATCCCGATACTGAAGTACCTGCACGAGAAATGCTCGGACACGAAGCTTTTGCTGATGATTCTTGATCCATGATACATGAAATCACAGCTCATAAGATAAAAAGGCGTAGAAGTTGGTAGCAATACTTTAGTTACAAGAACCTCCATTTAAGGGGTGACGGTCCTACGTAACTTTGCAATAACTGGTGCAACGTAGCCCGTGACACCTAGCGTCGCCGGATAAAGGGCCGAGCTAAAAACAACCGCCGCAGCGTATCCGCTAAGTGTTGAGCCCACATTTTCCACACCAAGCGAGACGAGAATAGGCAGTAAATCCACCCCCTGCTTAATCATTGCGTATAAAGCGCAGATCACGCTAACACCTGCAAGACGAGATCCCATCATGTACGCAGCGCCGTACTTGTCTACAACCTCCTTAATTGTGTCCATGGCCTTGGACATAATGCCTGAGCTTGAAATCGCCATAGATGCTGAGCTGCTTGCTTGACTAGAACAAGATTTGGCACACACAATGGATACAAATCAGGGAAGCAGCAGTCAATTCTTAAGGAAGTCAGCAAGCTACGAACTTTGGTAGAGCCTTCGTCAGGTCCGAGAGTTGCACTTTGGATAAGGCAGGAAATACCTTGGCGACGCCAGCAGCGAAGACTAAGTCTAGCGGCAGACGGAAGCGCCGAAACGGGCGACTGGCTGCAAATGCCAACGCGAAGTCTGGGGAGAAGTTGATCCCCATCACGGATATTGCGCCATACATTAAACCAATACTGCAGATATCGGATGCGAATAGTACGGCGACAGTCTCTGATGGGTGCTTCTTTATCGCATCGTTGAGTCTGTCCACTACACGGTCCAGGATTGCATTGTCGGTCTTCTGATCTTTGTAATCGGGGGATGAACTACTGACACAGCGATACACGGCGCCATTTAAGCGCACTCGCTGCCACAATGGGGAGCGACTGATAGTCAAGCAACTCGAGCAGCCGCGCGCTTGAAGCGATAACAAAGATGTGCTGAGCATCTGAAGCGCTCTTTATTGCTAGAATCTTCGTATTCATACACATAATTTTTCGAGCTCTGACTGGCTATTATTGTTACTATACCCAGTAAACGTCTCTTTACAATTCTATTGTTGATTGAGTGAGTCACTAAAGCTGTACAAATAGCCCTAGTTGCAAAATAAATGACTCTCCCTGTACTACCCGCCAAGGTAAGTTTAGGTTTCTCTTAAATTAGAACCGAACTACCAATATACGTTGTTAGTTCTGGGAGTGTGTAACACGTCATAAAGTTAACTTTAGTGTCAAATGCGACGCTATGAGGACAAGAAACGGAAGAACAACGCAAGGCGAGGTGGGTAACCCGCAAGGGACAACCCGACTGAATAGCCAAGCGAGCCAAGTCTTGCAAGCGAATGCGCCGCAGGTGCCTCGGCAATAGTGCTGCCACGCATGAGCGGTATCTCCCACGAGCATCTCGTGGAGTGGAAGCGGGTGCGGCGTGAGTATGAGGAGGCGATTGCGGTGCGCTGTGCGGTGACAGGTGACAGGTGAAGACGTTGTGAAAGTGTTGGTTTCAGTCAAATCGACATTCGACTGGGAGCTGCTCGAGTCGATGTGCGAGTTTGAATAGCGTCATGCGGGTATTCCGACGGATGAGTCGGTGGAACGATCATTTCGGAGACGGGGGATATTCATAAATCGAAACATTGGAGATTTCA
>MIQA02010075.1:0-11907 GCA_001887855.2 Sclerospora graminicola | reverse complement strand
CTCTCACGTAACTACAGTATCAACTCTGTCTGTTGACAAAAAAACCAGTGCGTGGAAAGAGCGTGGAAGTAAAAATCTAACGTATGAAGAACGTCGGGCGATGCTTGATTTTCTCCTCAAGCGACGCGTTGACGGGTCGTCAAAGCTCCTACGACACGCTGTGACCGATGCCGCCACGGAATTTCGTGTCGATCGTCGCACGGTCTCACGATTATGGAAGCGAGCGGTCCAAAGTCTCGAGAACGGCGACGAAGTGTGTGATGTCGCGTCCCGCAAAGTTGGACGCCGTGGACGTCGAAAACGCGACTGGTCGGTGGAATTAGAGCGTGTAAAAGAAATCCCCGTAGCGCAACGTGGTTCGATCCGGGCCTTGGCCACGGCTGTGGGGATCCCCAAGACGACCTTATACGAATTACTGAAAGAAGACGGGCGACCGTCGATCAATTCCATTAAACCGTCCCTCACGGACAAGAACAAGCTCGAGCGGCTTCGCTATTGTATGGACAAAGTGCGACCCAATGGTCTCTTTGATGATATGTACAATGTCGTGCATTTGAATATGAAATGGTTTGCGTTTCCACGAGACAAGAAGCATAAAGTCATGGTCATGGTCGCTGTCGCACGACCCCAATGGGATCCACAGAAACAAGCATATTTTGATGGAAAAATAGGCACGTGGCCGTTTGTACGAGAAGAAGAAGGAGGAGAAGAAGGAAAAGAAGGAGAAGAAAGGCAAGAAACAGCGGTGGCAAGTTCAGAAGAAGAAAGAAAGCGTCGAACAGTGGTGCCATTGGAGACAGTGACGAAAGAACATGTCCAGCAAATGCTCATCAAGTGGATATTCCCCGCTATTCGCATGACCATGCCCGTGCATCTCATGCCCACGCCCATTTACATTCAACAAGATAGTGCCAAGATTCGATGCTCGGACGATGCTGCCGTGACAGAAGAAGGACGTCAAGAAGGCTGGAACCTTCAATTGCAGCATTTGCCTCCGTTTTCACCGGATTTTGCCGTCATTACCAGTGCGCTGTTCAAACCACTTCAAGAGGCCGTCAAAGCTTCCCCCTCGTCGCAATCGTCTTCTGGACTTGCTGATGTCCTTGCAGGTGTCGAGCGAGGCTTTGCATCGTTAACGACAAGTCAAATCGATGAAGCGTTTCTAGCATTACAAAAGGCCATGGAATGTACCATGCGAGTACAAGGTTCAAATACGTACGAGCTAGGAATTACGAGCAAGGAACAGTTGCAACTGGATGGAAGTCTACCAGTGAGCATCTTGTGCGATCCAAATGCGCTCGTGGCATGTCGAACAGCACTCGAAAAAGGGCCTGAAACACTCTAAAAGGATCAAAAAGGTTCATGTGTAGACGTAGTTTTATGCTACCAACTTGATCCATGCTTTTGTCTGCCACGTTTACGCCACAAACGGCGCGCCAAGGTTCCAGGCAATAAAGGCAAAGACTTCGGACGTTTCTTCAATGATCTTGGTCGTGGGTTTCCCTGCTCCATGGCCTGCTTTCGTGTCAATCCGAATCAGCAATGGATTCGTCTGGTTCTCGGAACTACCGAGTTGATATTGCAACTCGGCAATGAGTTTATACGAGTGCAGCGGCACGACACGATCGTCATGATCTCCAGTTGTCAAGAGCACTGACGGAAAGCCCCCCCGAGCTCCCAACTTTTGCATCGCAAGGCTATCAGCATGAGGCACGTTGTGGAGCGGAGAATACTGTCGAAGATAGTGGAAATCCTCGGCCACGTCTGGATTTCCATATTCCGAGCGCCAAGCATGGCCAATGGTGAATTTGTGGAAACGCAACATGTCCATGACGCCCACGGCCCCCACGACACAACGATACAATTCTGGCCGTTGATTGCTCGTTGCAGCGACCAAGAGACCTCCATTTGATCCCCCATGAATCGCAATCTTTTCGGCGTTCGTATACCCTTCGTGGATCAAATACTCGGCCGCGGCGTGGAAATCATCAAACACATTTTGTTTCTTGTGCAACATGCCGGCTTGATGCCATTGTTCGCCATATTCTCCACCTCCACGAAGATTCGGGAGCGCGAGCATGCCGTTGAAATGCTGGATAAACACTAGGCGCGAGACACTAAAGCCAGGCGTGAGCGAAATGTTAAAGCCACCGTAAGCGTACAAATAGACGGGTAACTGGCCATTCTTGACTGCATCTTTTCGCTTGACGAGGAACATGGGAATTTGCGTCCCATCTTTCGAGGAATAAAACACTTGCTTGGCTTCAAATTGACTTGGATCAAAGTCTTTGACTTTGGTCTCACGAAAGAGTGTCGCCACTGGGGCGAGAGTGGACGTGGCTCTTGTAGCTGAGAAATCCAAGCGGAAGATCGAACCAGGATACAAGAACGAGATAAAGTGGTAAAAGAGCTCCGACTCGGTGCGTTTGCTTGCCACGCCAACGGTCCCGACACTTGGCAATGGAATTTCAAACTGAAACGCACCGTCCAAGTTGTAGACGTGTAATTCATGATGCACGTCTTTCAAAAGCTGGACGACGAGCAGATTTGGTGCCACAGGATGTACACCTTCGATCACAATTGCATCCGGTTGTTCCGGAATCACTTCTTCCCACAAAGGTTGAGTCGTTTCGTCGTACAATTTTGTACGCACGATACGTTCACGTGGAGCGTTTGCGTTTGTTTTAAAATAGTAGTACTCTCCGTCGTTCAAAATGTACGAATACGCTGCGTCCATATTATCGATAAGCTTCGAAACAGGGATCAGCGCGTCTTTTGGGCCGTTTAAAAAGTCTTCAAAGTCACTTAAGTCCGCGACATGGACCATATTCGCATTCTTACAGCCGTCTTGTACATATAAAAGCAACGTCTTGCCATCGTCTGATACTTCAGCTCCGACATTAAACGTCGGCTCTTTCGGATACGCATACACGAGTTTATCTTGAGACTGAGGCGTATGAAGCGTATGGTACCAAATCTGGTGATTCACGTTGGCATCGGTCTCGGTCCCTCGCTTTGGCAGCTTCATCGTCGTGTTGGTCGCTTTTCATCTTCTCTGGCGCTGGATACCGCGAATAAAAAAAGCCGCGATCGTCATGTGTCCACGCAATGCTGGAAAACTTGACCCACTCGATCGTATCGTCGAGGATTTTGTGCTCCTCATGAACGGCCATGACTTTAATTGTCTGCCAATCCGAGCCGCCACGGGCAATCCCATGCGCAAAATAGAGTTTGCCATCGTTAAGCTTGGCTTCGGAAAAGCCGGAACTCGACAGCGCAGCTGTACCATCGGCAGCCAAGAGATTTGGATCCAAGAGCACACGTGGCTCGCTCTCGAGATCGTCTTGAATGTAGAGTACATATTGATTCTGGAGACCATCATTCTTCGAGTACACATACTTGCCACCGTATTTCCTTGGAGCTGAATACTTTTCATAGTTAAACAACTCCGTAATCCGCGCTTTTGTCTCAGCAACATACGGTACGTGACGAAACACTCGCTGTGTCACGTCATTCTGTTGCGTAACAAACTCGCGTGTCTCCGCCGCATCTGGATCTTCTAACCAACGGTACGGATCAGATATCTCGACCCCATGAAGCGACTCGATTAAATGTTCACGACGGACACGAGGATACGTTACTTTCTCGGCTAACAGACCTGCAGACTTCATGGCTTTTTTCATCAAAAGATTTCTTGCCAAATCAGGGGGGAGGGGACTGATTTAGAAATGACCAGTTCAATGTGTTTGGTCATTTCTAATTCCGAACCCCATCACTTAGTGTGGTAGACATAAATGTAGGAGCAATGCTGGTTGTGAAACTGCAATAATGTAAAGTTAATCAATAATTGCCATTCGGATACCGGTACCGGTACGTGACGATTATGACCAGGATGTGGAACCAGGCATTGCGACGCATAGTGCAGGCCGAAGAGCGAGATCAGGAAGATCGTCGTCGACAGCAATTGGCGCATGCTGCTTCTACTTTGTCTTGTGCATCTGTTGATACCTCTACAAGCTCGAAACTTGCAGTAGAAGCTTCCCAATCAGCACCAGAAGAACCTCATCCGGTACCTACCGAATCATCTGCTGTGTCTAGCGTAGAGATCACGACACTAGAGCCATCAAATCCGGTGGAAAATCCAACAGACGAAGACGAAGGTGACGATGACGATAATTATCAGCAGCAACATTTGCTCTCCCGGCCAACATCCGTCTGGACTTGTCTCGAAGATACCCAACAAGCAAATTGCTTAGCTCTAAACGCGTCCGAGACGCTCTTAGCTGTCGGGGAACGGGATGGACGTGTCACTATATGGGACAATACAACGATTCGTGTCATTACGCGGGAGCTAGACCCGACGCTGATTGCATTACCGACGATCGAGTCGCCGAAAGGGACTACCAACATGTTGGATGGACAGAACGAGCCATTAAGGCAGGCAAAAGAGGGAGAGATTAAGGCGATACCAAGTGCTGATGAATCCATCGAGAATGATGATCGATCGGTAGAAGAAGAAGACGAAGAAGACGAAGATGATGATGATGAAGAAGAAGAGATGGTTTCGATCGAAGAAGATCAGATAGAAGAAGAAGCAAGGCCTCTTGACGAGCTCAAGACAGAAGAAGAAACCGACAAACCCATCGAGGGTGCGATCTTGACGCTTGTGGATCTCCAAGTCGTGAAAACGGCATTAAAAATCGTCTCCCAGTGTGCGTGGTCGTGTGATTCGCGCTGGCTTTGTGCTGGATGCGACGAAAAAGCCACACGAAGGGCGCGACTTTGTGTCTGGGATGTTGAAGCCGCGACACTCGTAGCTGCATTTCAATTTGACGGCCCTATTACAGCATTAAGTGCTCATCCTCGTGATCCCCAGCTCCTACTTGTGAGTTACTGGAATGCTCGTCCCGTGGTTTTGAATCTCGTGTCGGGAGAACGTACCGAACTGGACGCTATTCCCCTCGAAACCACGGACATTGTACCGTCGACGTCACAAACCACCGCCCGACATGCCATCCTTGCTTCTTGTGCACGTTATGGGCGTTCTGGACGTCGTATTTACTGTGCAACGTCGCGCTCGACGGTCGCAGTCCTCGATGCCTCGACATTTCAATGTCTCGATCGTCTTACGTTAACTGTCGGGGTCCAATTTGTCGATCTTTGTGTTAATGTTCGTGAAACTGCACTGCTTTTGACGAGTTCGAAAGGCATTCACGAGTTTCAATTGATTTCGCCCTTCGAGATTCCAACCACAGCCACAACCGAGCACCCGCTTTGGCTGGAAGAAGTGGCGCTTCATTCGACAGGAGCAGTCCGTGCACCGTGGGCCGTGTGTTGCTTTAGTGGGGACGAAGACTTTGTCGTCGGGACTCCAGTGGTTCGTCATCGTCATGTTGGGGAAAATGGTCTCTTTACCTGGCATCGAGCATATTTTCGAGGCAAACCTACGGCCCAGCATAATGTTGGCGTCAAGGATGGTGTCTTGGCGTTAGTATGGGATCGAGGTCGCGATAGTGTGCTCGCAGTCTCGACCAGTGGCTCGCTTTATGTGTTAGAAGAGCAGTTTAGCACGACGTGGCCAGGCGCAATGTATCCCGCAGGGTTTCGACTCATTACTGACAATGAAAAGTACTTGGAAGTGTTTGATCAGGATGAAAACGAGCGCAAACGCGAGAAACAACAACGAACAGAAGCCGCGAAAGCTCAAGGGATTGATGTCTTTACGATCACAAGTCCAGAAGGAAACGAAGTCTCGGAAGAGCGAGATGAAGTGAAGAAACGGTGGTATATTCCAGCGATTCCCATTGCTCATTATCATCGTCGAGTGCAATTTCAAGTTTCAGGACAAAGTTGGAAGGAAGAAAAGGAGTTTGGACTGGGGCAAAGTGTCTTGGAACCGCTAAAAAGTGGCTTTACCAAGGTGAAGAAGACAAAGAAAACACGGACAGAAGGGACCAAAATGGGAGGAAAAACTAGTAAAAATACAAAACGACGACGGCGATAAAAAAAGAAAAGAGAGAAAAAGTGGAAAAAAATCAGTCAATTATTTTTATGGTGAGAATTAAGTGAATGGCAGCAGCTTGGAGCGATTTCATCGCCGAGAGGCCAGTTTTCAAGGCAGGAATAGCGTCCATTTTACTTTTTGCCGCCCTTCTTGCCACCTTTTTTGCTGCCTTTTTCGTCCTTGCTGACTGTAACTAGCAGAAGAAGAAGAAGAAACAAAACAAATCGTTTAGAAGCTGGACAAGGAGCGAACTGTGATGCGTTCTGTCGACATTTTTTCTTACCATCTTTGGCAGCCGTTTTTTCTTCCTTTTGGTCTTTTCCTTTGCCTCGGCCCATGATGAAGAGAGAAATGTCTTCTGAAGAACTAGAGAACTTGACAACTGGAGTGGAACTTGTAGAATGAACTCGTTTAGCCAGCAGCACGTGGCCAGCGCCGTCGGTTTTAAAACTAATGAGACGAATGGGAAGGTCTAAGAATACACCCACTGGACCTCCTTGTTCCTTCTCGTCCTCTTGTTTTAGCCTGGCATGGTCGCCACCGTTTCAGCCCAGCGTCTGTTATTTACGCAACAGAATGGCGTGACGAAACTCACGCTGCGTCACTTCATTCTGTTGCGTAACGAACTCGCGTGTCTCCGCCGCATCCGGATCTTCAAACTAACGGTACGGATCCGAGAGCTCAGCCCCATGAAGCGACGCGATTAAATGCTCACGACGGGCACGAGGATACATTACTTTCTCGTTTAATACACCTGCAGACTTCACTTTCTTGTCATGCCAGGGGTGTTCTTATTTACAGCGGCAATTAGGCTCATCTAAAATAGAAATATTCCAAAAGGTGACTAAAATCTAAAAATGTTTTTAAAAGGTGACTCAAATGATTTTTTTTAAATATTCTACATGTTGTTTAAACAATTTTACATTGGAATTTATGAATTGATTTTTTAGATTAACTGAAATGTTAAAACAAGGCTTTCCAAAGGAGATGGTGTGTCACTTATTGAAAGAGTCTTATTAGACCAATTAATCAAAAATAGACCAACAACTCAAATATCGATATAAACAGTATTTTTAATAGGGTAGACTGACTATGTGATAAGGGAAAAGTTCACCTCTGTTTGAGTCAGGCTCCTAAGGGAAAAGTTCACCTCTGTTTGAGTCACCTCGGTTAGAGGCTCCTAACCGAAGGGCCAACCAAAAGAAGACACACCGACCTTTCATAAAAAATGTAATATGGGTGAGCAAAAACAGTGTCATCCATGTTTGTGAGTTTTGGGTGAAAATTCCTGTATAATTTTATAACCGAGGATCTGTTGACTCAGCCGACCTCTTCGAGGTCAGTTGAGCCAACCGAGATGGTGACGATCATCTGACCAATCAGATGCCTCCATTTTCCAACCGAGCTGTTCCAGAACAGAGGTGAACTTTGCCCTAAAAGAGTAAGATTCTGATCAAAGACTGAGCAACCAACCAGAGAGCTTCATTATCTGACTTTCAAAAGATGCTGACTAATTAACCAACCTATAAAATAATGACGGTATCTACCAGCCAAATAGTGGACGTATATTAATACTTTGAGGTCAAAATAACGTTACCTGTAGTTGCATATTTATACATACGGTATTAGACTAGATAACTTTGGCACCCAATGCACGGCGCATCAAAGCGACGTCCGACGTACGCCCGCCACCTCACTACATGTAGTGATCTGAATAGACAATGATACAAGCGCTAACATCTGTAATATGAAAAATAGATTGACAAATTGCTCATGAAATATCGCGTGGACCAAATAATTCGTGATCTCGTAGAAAATGTCATTAACATGGTCAAGAAATCCCGCAAGGAGCGACTGCGCAAACAGGTGCAACATCTTGTGGATAACCGCATTTTGGATGTACAAACGCCACCGAGCGCTCGCGCACCACGTTTGAGCGACTACTACATGCTGGAGAACTAGAAGATCGTATTATTGAGTTTGGTGCGCCTGCTTCGAAGAACCCTGGTGGTCAGCCCATTTCATTCGTCGGTGGGGAAGGAAAAGGAATCGCTATGGAAGTGTTTGGTAGAGCTTTCAGCGAGAAAAAAACGGAGCGCAAACGCATGCCAATTGCCGAGTCGCGAGGAGTGTTTGAAGAGATGGAGATTGAGAACGCAATTGACATGTCAGATGTGGTGCGTGAGGCTATCCGCGAGACGGAAGAGAATGGCATTGTCTTTATTGACGAAATCGACAAAATATGTTCCACGGGAGACTTCCGTCGCTCATCAGACCCGAGCAGCGAAGGTGTACAGCGTGATTAACTGCCTCTGATTGAAGGCAGTGTCATTTCCACAAAGCACGGGAACGTCAACACGGATCATATCTTGCTTGTTGGCTCCGGAGCTTTCCATTCATCCAAGCCGTCAGACCCGCTTGCTGAGCTACAAGGTCGTTTGCCGATTCGTGTTGAACTAAAGGGACTGACAGAGGAAGATCTGCATCGTATCCTGACCGAGCCCGTGACAAACCTTATCAAGCAACAGACTGAGCCTATCAAGACGGAGGGCATTACCCTAAACTTCACTCCCGACGCTGTTCGTGAAATTTCTCGTGTGGCTGCAGAAATTAATCAAACAGTGGAAAATATTGGTGCTCGACGACTCCACACGGTGGTAGAGAAGGTGGTGGAGGACATTAGCTTCGACAGTTCCGAGATGGCCGCCGGCTCAACTGTTACGATCACGAAGGAATATGTGCTTGAACGCGTGGGCAAACTGATGAAGAAGACTGATCTTTCCAAGTTTATTTTGTAGACTCATGGCTTAAAAGTCATCCAAGGATGAACGAGAGAAAAAAAGTGTGCTCTAAGCCGGCTTACGCCCTTTATTGTTTTTAGCTTGTAGGCGTAGGTACCGGTAGACGTATCGACAGATGGAAAGAAGGAAAAGGACAGATATATGCACTGTGGAGTCAGACTATTTGTGTTGTACTCGTTACGCAAAGGTTCCGAGTCACGAAATCTCTACCGCGGCAGCCCCGAATGTAAGTACCGTACCCCTAATACATGTATTATTTCTAGTGATATATATACCTATGTAAATTAATATATATTTGTGTATGAAAAAGTAGAGGATGTTGTTTTCTTTTTTGATCAGTTACTCGGTAAATCCATTATGTCTGTGTCTCCTCGGAAGGGTTTCGTTCACACAGATGTTTGCCAACGAATGAAATGTAACCTTCGGTATGATCATAAATTCGGTTTTAAGAAACCACTCGGTTTTTAATTATGAGGTCTATTGTTTAACTCGACAGTGATACCCTCTGTCCTATTCACAGCGAGAGTTTTTTACCCATGATGCTCCGGCTAATACAATTACAAAAAAGTTTTATTTGGAAAACAAACAACGCAGGAAGTGAATTCATCACGACATAAAATTTCTCCAGCTTTGCTTTATACCCCTCGGGAGGGCGGGAGGGTTGGGACTTATTACACTCCCTATTGCTATCCGGATTTAGAGGATGAAGGATGCAATGATGTGGCTCATTTCAGCTGATGATGTATATAGATGTACATGGTTATCATTGAGGGAGCTAGGTGGTGAGAATAATTTGGCAGAGATTTCACCCATAGTGAAATTTAGAACGAGTTCTCTTAAGGTGAAATTAACTTACAATAAAGTGACCCCTTTGGCACTCGAACTAGGTCAATGGTTAGGACCGGACCAAGAACAGCTACAGGTCCTTAAGAACTATGTAAGTAACCACCTGTCGGGCTTGATCCGTCTAGAGGATCTGAATATCAGTTGTTATTCCACAACATTACACCCCGGACAAATTATTTCTGTTAGAATCGACATTGATGAAATTCCTCATCACGGATTGATGTCGCAACAAATAGAGGATTGTTGGGGTTCGTGTTGGTGGGATAACAATCCATGGATTTAAGATGACAGAGTTGCCACACTTGTTCCAAGAAAATTCGACAGAATTCCGAAAGCAGTCATTTTTGCTCTAAAGATCCAGAGAATTTCTCACGATGAGTTCCAATGGCAAGTCACATCTTCTACGCCTGCCTCCCATACTTACGCAAAGCTAAGACGTTGGATTTTAGCGATTTTTCTAGCTTCGCCACGGGTCCAAATAGGAAATTATCTAGGTGAGCCACCACCCACACAAATTTTTCGTGCACCTTCCATTTTCCAAGGTTACGAGTGGAAATGTACCGGAAATGGACTAGTAGAAGGCACGGGAAGCGATACTAGTGCGACTGTTCGACTGCAACAGCAACCCAACGGGTTTCATTGGTTAGTTCTTCCGACTGAACAACAAGATATATTGGTATGGAATGATACTGGGTCCAAAATCGTCATTTTATACCCTCACCCACACCTTCACCGATCCCCATGGCCTTTGGATGAGGAGATCCGCTCGGTATGGCGGATTCCGATATCTCTGAGAAAGTATTTTAAGAGCTATTCTTTAAGGCAATGGCAAAGGATTTGACCCCCATAATGTGTGATGCAGGTTGGAACATGGACAGTGTCCGGAACGTCATTTCTGAACGATCAGAATTACATAACCCTAACTCTTGTTTCAGTACAGTAAAACGTGCCAGCACATGAACAAGGGCCTAAATAAACCTTTATCTGTTAAGGATTAAATTGTAATTATCTATTTTAGGTGTTCGTGTTTTTTTCTGTAAATCAAATTTTGAAACTAATTACCGTATACCATCTGTCTTATCCGAGACACACGGGAACAATAAATGCCTGCACATGCTGATGATTTGTTCTGGAACGTTTTTTTAAGGTTTAAATAAGAAATTGGGCAATAGATTTCGGACAAAACGATAAATCTGGGCAATTTGAAGGTCACCATGATGATCAGAAAGGGGTTTACACTACCATCCCTCCCAGATCGTTAATAAGTAGGTGGTCTGTGGCCTCCTTTTTTCACTGTGTTTCATTTGTCCGGAGCCATCGATTTGACAATTGCGTGGTGTCCACTCAAATGTGTCACATTGACTTTTTGTATCCCTTACCCAAAACTGATCGACTGTGATTGGCTGAGAGTTTGTGTTGGTTATAACAATTTGTATGATATGAAGAGATGTTATACGGTAGTCTTATTTAATAAAAATTTACCATTATAAACCACTTTACAGAATAATTAATTATAGCTATTTTTTAATAAAATTGAATTAGAAATATTTTATTTAATGATCAAATTTTATGTAGATAAACCAAGGTTTAATTATTCCAATATTTTTTATTTTTACTTTTTCGTTTTCATTTTATTAATTTTACATCGAACGAAAGAGAAAGATAATTCAAGGGCTCTCGAAAAAGTATAATACCAACCGCTATTGGAGAAACACCTCACGCAGCTTCAAACAAAAGGCACAATCACACTAGAGAAATGGAACAAATGATTGGAATCAAAGAATTATCGACACCCCGCCACCGGAAATTGCATGGCAATGGCTCTCGCACAAGCGTTAATGAACCACCGTCTAGCAGGACGAGATGAAGACATGGAACCATTAACGGCAGCAATCCAGAGGGGAATCGTCTGAGCAATAAAAATCAGGAGCAGTTCAATCGCTTTGTCAGGATGACAACACTCACAAAAGTATATAGAGTCTGACAAGGAAAGACATCAACAGATCCCACTAAACAGTTCAAACTTTATCTCGAAAAATACGCCTCAACGGTGTCAGCACGTGGGACGAAGATAGAAAACATAATTGGGGTACTAGCGAACCTGTAACAGGGTAACTGTTACACGGCTACACTGTGAAATTGCAGTGAGGAAGCGTGCAATTGAGTAGGACCAAATGTAAATTTGGTCCTCCTTAGTTTACCTTAGATAAACTATAAGTAAAGACTAATTAATTTTATAATTAATCTCTTTAAGTA
>MIQA02010074.1:13310-33521 GCA_001887855.2 Sclerospora graminicola | reverse complement strand
CTGGTGATGAAGGTAAAGTTTTAATCTTTTGAAGTCAGGTTAAATCGCGCCGGTCGTCTGTTAGTACGATGTCGCTGACTTCTTGCTTAGTGTTTTTTGTAAAAAGTAAAAGTGATATACACCAAAGCTCAATTGGTTTCGTCAAATGTCCAAAATAGAATCGACACCTTTTCATAAATTTTACAAACGGTTTTGAAAGTGTATACCTATCAATATCAAACAAAAAAAACTATCGAGCGGAATTTAGCCTCGGCCGTGGTGCGCGCGAGTTTTTTACGCAAAATACCGTTGCAACTACCCAAATCTCTCTCGGTGCTTCGTCTAGTACTGCATATGACTGTCGCTCTACTATTGCGACTCGGCGTTGCATCCTTTTCAACGTGCAATTGGGTGCGCCTTTTATTTTACGTCGAAAAGTGGGGGACAAGGAAGAGATTGTGACGCTTCCCCACTTTTTGCTTCAAGTAGAGGAAGCCTTGCCGCGAATGTGGACGATGAATTTTTCAGTTCTGGCTTTGCTGCAAGTGCGTCCGCGCTGCCAGTTGGTGCCTTATTTACGATTGAGAAAACGCGGCAGCATTCGCATGGAGTGATTGACAGTTATTTTCAACTAGCGGATATGGTGCTCGACTCGTATTTAGTCTTTAGTAATGATACGGTCCTGTGGATACCACCTCCAGTCCTTACGGTACGAGCGGATGTAGGAGAGGAGACAGTTGATCAAGTGTCTAAAATCACAACGACCTCCAGTAATAACCAATGGTCAGCTCCATTTCGAATGGGCTCAGATGCTACGCGGCAGCAGGAAACGCGCATTTTTCTTGACGCGTTGGACGCAATGGAAATCAAATTGGTAATTGGTGTCAAGAAAAACGAAAAAACACAACGAGACGACGCTGAACGAAAAGACAAGTTGTTCAAGTGGTCAGTCATGATACGTTATGACTTTTTGAACCAAGGACATTTGGAAGTGACTTTGAATTATAATCTCGTCGATGTACCGTTGCTAAAAGACGGAAGAATAGAAGAAAGCGAGGAAGACATGCCGCCAGTATTACTGGACACTAGCGTTGCATTTAATTGGGTAACACTAATGGTAATTGGTTTCTACCAGGCAAGTCATACTCGAATGTCTTATGCAACTACGTTATTGACATTTTCTTGATGTAAGCAGGTGCTCAAGTTTTTATTCAAATGGACGGCAGTTGCAATCGAAGCTGCTCAGCATCTAGTGCACTTACAGCAACACAAATTACGCTTGCTTTAACCAAAAAGGCGGCGAATGATGTTTGGTTCTGGTTTGTCTTGACTGTGAATCTCGTGTCAACGATGTGTCTCTTAGGGACGTGGCGGCATGCTTATCGAGTGTCGTTAAGTTATACGTTAAGTTTCACATTTACCTGCTGCTGTGTACTGCAATGGGGCAGCCTCGTGCGGTATTTCCATGTAAATACACGCTTTCACATTCTCGGGCTTACATTGCCAAGAGGTTCGCCACATGTTTTCAGTAGATAAAACTGAAGCCTAAATTAAAAACCTGAGTAATAGAGAAGATTCAATCTCAATCCATACTCACGTATACCAAGGACGAAAGCATACTCATGCACGTACATTCTTTCTAGCAAAGACGATATCGAATACACATCAATTTTGAAAATAAGATTGTTTAGAGGAGTACTATTTGTAGCAGGTCCGACAAATAATTTTGGTCGTTGGCTGATCTAGTTTTGGACATTTTGACGAAACCATTGAGCATTGGTGGTAGAAGCCGATAGACGTACGATAATCAATACTTTCCATTGATGTTGAATGTTATACTTTCTTATGTAAAAGTATAACAAACAACGTAAGCTACCAAGTCGACGTACTGTAGAGGTCGGATACAGGGAATTCTTAGTTGAAAAAACGTAGTAGTAGTAGTAAAAGGTAGTCTATTTAGTCTTATATACTATTAGCTGCTATAAATGTTCGCATTTCTGCTCTTCTGTCCTCACATCTGTTCGTTCGTCGCTTGTGATCTAATTAAAGTGCGGTCTGGCGCTCCTGAGATTTTCCTCAATTTCTAACAGACATTCCAAGCATATCTGCAACTGCATTCCTTGTATTCTCAATCCAGCTCTGTATTCTGATACAGCCCTGATCTGCTCCATAGTCTTCTTCCAAACAAACTCTGTGAATTGGTACTTATTTCATTGTTCCTGTTGGAACACCACTAAGTTCCGGATTCTCCATATCCATGTTGTTCCAATTTAGCAAATTGCCCACCACAACCGCTCCACTTGTGTCATGCACTCCTGAGCTTGTGTGTCACATCTTGCCATGAGTCTTTTCTCAAATTTCCTTGAAATAGGTGGTGCCTGTCTTTGAACTACAAATGTCTTGAAATGTTGTACAGTGTCGAGCGGTACCGCCCAACCATGCCAATAACTTATAAGCCGGGCCCAAAAAGATAGGGCCCGCTTACACCCCCACACAATATGTGTGACCCCTTTCCCCTCTGCCCGGCACTCTTTATCGAGGCGGCAGGCGTTATCGACCTCGTACCCAGGATAAAACACATTTAGCTGGTGCGTAGCTACTTGGTACGCGACCCAAGTCTGGTAGTCCGTCAACATATTACCATGCTTCCAGAGTTCCTTGATTGATTGTTCTTGAGCCTCGTATCCCCAGTCTTCATATGCGTTCTTCGTATCCCATGTTTCCAGAACTCCATGCATTGAGTGTGCTATGTACTTAAAATATAATCCACGAAACGAGCGACGAAAGTGATATTGCGTGGTTCTCCTGTTTGTGTCCCCGTTCACTTTCCATGGATAACAATTCACTAGTGGATTTGCCTTGAAACATATCACTTCCGTATCTTGTTCCGCATCGTCCTGTCTGCGCTTCTTCCCTCGCTCCTGCTGGATTTTCCACGTGAAGCCGTCCTGTGTTTGTTCGTAGGTCCATTCCTCTCCCGTTATGACGTCTCGACCTCGTATCCATCCCTTCTTTTCAACAGTCCAGCACACTTGTCTTAACTTGGGCGGGCATGCGATTAATCGTAAAGGCGGATCTTGGCCAATATGTTGCCCTATACCCATCTTTGGCGAGCATATTATCATCGTCGCTAGCCACCGTTACACCTTCACCTTGGTTTGTCCCTTGTCATCATTCATACATGCCTTCCACTTCTAGGTATTCAACCCGATCCGCCTTATTCTGTGTTGCCGAATGGAGGACCTCTCGATGTGGTCATACTTCCGGGCTGATACCTTCAATCCCGTTGCTTCGAGTATCCACGGATTGTTCCACCACTGGAAGGTTCCCCAGAATGCCATTATCTCCTCCGACATCGCATTGTGCCATGATACTCCCTTGTCCTGCAGCGTCATTGTTACTATGTCTCCGTTTTTCACCACTGATGTGGGAAACATTTCTGTTTGTTTGATATACGTTAGTTCATCCGATAAAACCGTTTCCACGTACCTTTGAATTTTTTCTTCGTCCTCTTTGTTCGGCCCTAAACATTGTGACAAGGTACGTAAGGTCATCCCACACATATTGCCTTTGTGTACTGGCCTTGTCTCAAATTTCCTGGTTTGTGGAGATAGGAAACCTTGTGCGAAACTGAAAAAGTTGCTGTATATTCGCCAGGCCACTGAGTACTTGTTTGCTGGTTCCATCATCCAACGTGCCGCTTCTTTCACGTATTGTATGTGAATGGCCAGAGGTATAGAAATCAGTTCTAATCCCCCCGCTTGTTTGGGTGCGTAAACCAGGTTTGGCGTCATTTTATGTTTGCCCTTCCTCCTTCGCCGGATTCCACACAAACCGCTTTTGGAACTGGATAAGCTCCTTCGTCACTTCATGAGTCGGCGGGAACACCTTCGCTGAAAACAGTATCGCAGGTAACGCCACAGCGTTAAAAAGTTGTACTCTTTCGATTACCGAGGTACCACATTTTGCCGCTGTGATTAGTCTTCTTTTGATTGCGTTCAGTCTATGTGCCCAATTTCGGTCCCTTGAATTATCGGCACCGATTTCATACCCCAGATATCGCGTTGTCGTTTTCTTCTGGAGCACCGGAATTTCACACCACGACTCTCTTGGCGTCACTTTATTCAGAAATATATTTACGCATTTCCTTGGTTGCACTCGAAGTCCTGATAAATCCCCAAAATCTTGCACTACTTGTAATGCTGCTTTCACGTTTCCGGCCCTTTCCAGAAAAATTGTAGAGTCGTCTACAAAAGCGGAAAAAAGATGACAAAATGTATCAGTACCGGACCCTATAGTGATACCTTTTAACCTCTCCGTATTCTGTAGAGCTATCCCTAAGGGTTCCACTGCCAGGATGAACAGCAATGGTGCAAGTGGGCAGCCTTGCCTAATTCCTGAGGTTACTTCAATTTCCCGGGACAGCTGTCCATTTACCAGGAATTGCGCAGTCGTCTTCTCATGTAGTCTTGCCATTAAGTCAATAAACGTTGTAGAGAAACCGAATTTGCTCATCACGTACAATAGGTATGTCATGTCAACCGTGTCGTATGCCTTCGCAAAATCCAGTAGCAGAATACACGCGCTATCCTCCACTTCTACTGCTTTTTGTTTCTGTCTTCGTTCCAGTATCGCCATCATCATCATCACCGATCTGTCCATTCTCCTCCCATGCACAAATCCTTGCTGTGAATCCTGTACTAGCCTTGCCAAAAACTTTTGCAATCTTCGTGCTAAAATCTTGGAAAAAACCTTGTAACTTGTCTGGAGCAGAGAGATGGGTCGGTAATCCATTACATTTTCCGAGTCCCCTTTTTTCCTAAGCGGAATGATGATCGCTTTGTAGAATGACGACGGCGGGGTTCCCCCCGAAGAACATCATTGTACACCACTAATAAGTCATCCATCAAGTCTCCCACAAAGTCCTTAAAAAAAGCGTTGCTAAATCCGTCTTCTCCTGCTGCCTTGCGTCTTTCAAGTCTTTTTACTGCTTCTCGAATGTCCTCTTCATCAATTGGGGCTAACAAAGACTCGTTTTCCTCTTGTGTTGCTTGGGGAAAATGCGCGGTTGCCGCCAACTTCTCCAGTTTAGATTCCAGTTCTGCTATCTCCACTGTCCGATGTGCAACCCCTAGTACTGGTCTCCATCCCGTTACAAATTTGTCTGCAATCGATGCTTCTTCCAGACCTCCAGTTTCTCCCTCGAGAGTGATCTTCGTCACCTGTTGATTAGATTCCCATACCGAGGTCCTTCGAAATAACCATCGCACTGTTGCTGGTGACCGATGATACCGTCTTCCCTGTCTCCACTTATTTTGTCTTACCAGTTCCGCGTAGTCCATCTCTATACAATCTTGTCGGGTTTGAGCTCCATCGAATAGTAGCATCTGAAGCCGTTGTGCTTTTCGCCTTCTCCTATTTGCTTGTCTCGTCCTTACCTTTTTGAGCACTAACTTCCACTGCCGTACCTTGTTATCCCACTGGTCCGCCCTTTCCACTGTTGTGTTTCCATCCAACTGAAGTTGTTGTCGTATCTCTTCCATTACGACTTCCTGGCGTTGCCCGTTAATCGGATATACCACTGGTGCCTTCTTTAGTTTGTTGATGAAATTATTGTCTTCCTGCTGCATCATCAACTTCACTTCTTCATGGTCCGATGGAACTCTAGGATGTTTCACTTCTGTCCATATCACCTGCGAAAATTGCTCCTCTGATATGTAAAAACGATCGAGCCTACTTGCTGATTCTCCACGCCAAAAGGTGTACGGAATGTCTACCGCAAGTTGTTTTTCCATCCTCACGTTGTAATGTACCAGTTGTGAGTCATACAGTCTTCTCCTCTTCAGCAATTTCTCGAGTTCTTCACACTCCGTTCGCACTTGTGCAGTTGTCCCGTTCCGATCCAGTTGGGGGTCTTCTACACAGTTAAAATCTCCACATAAAATAGTAAATTCGCACGTTGTCCTAAACCGGTTGTCGAGCTCCAAGTAAAATAGTCCTCTGTTCGCTCCTGTGTCAGCGGGTCCATAGATATTTAAAATGTTCCAGTTGTCATACTTTATACCTATTGACCGCGTCGTCCATAGCTTTACCTGCCAGGGTGAGATATGATGGGCATATTCTGGAAAAATTAAGATTCCCACCCCTGATGCTCGAGTAGTACCAACACTCCAAAAGGCTAAATGATGCTCTCCATCCGTGTATTGATTCACCCTTTCCCACATCTTCGTTAGGGATTTGGCTTCTACTATTGATGCGACATGCGTTTCCTGAATTAGGATCCCCACTACTGCCGAGTTGCGATGATCTTTAATCCATGCCTGCATCCAGTGTAGCCGCCTTTCCTGGGTGAATCCTCGAACATTTTGGATAATCCATGCGACTTGTCTTGGGTGCTGATGCTTCTCTTGTTTCCGTAACTTTGCTTGCGATTTCCATTGCTGATTGTTGGTTTTTAGTGTGTCCGCATAGGAGACTTCTAGTCGCTTGCCATGCGTGTCCTGTTTACGAAGCAGTTTTTCGGCTTTACCTATTGCGTAGCCCTTAGTATCCAAACACCAGAGACCCTGGCTGGGATATTCTTGGTTGGTCTTCTCTTTCTTGGTCAATTGTTACTGCTGATAACATAAACTGATGAAGTGCTTCCCATTCTGTTGCTGATGACATTTCACAGTTAGACATTAGCTCCTTATATTTTCCATTTACCTTTAACGCGTGGATATGTCTCTTCAACTTAACGACCATCGTATCGTCTAGTGCTGAGTCTTGACCCACCATAGCTGCAATAGTCGCACCATAAATATAGGCTAGTGTTAATACTTTACTTACCTGATGCCTCCTTTTGGGGGCTACTAGCTTCACCAGCGGATTTTGCCCGTATGCTGCTCTTCGAAGTTTCGCCCATTCCGTGGCGCTGTTTCTCACCTTTTCCTTCTGTTTCTCATTTTGCAGTATATTCACCCGCTCTTCCCACTCCTTGAACTCACTTGCTGGCACTGGTGCTAGTTTGTCCTGTTTTCCTTGGAAGACCATCTCCTCCCAGCACTGTTTCCTCCAGTCCCGAGCTAAGATGACAAACACATCATTATGCAATAATTCCAATACCTTATGAGGGTGCGTGAAGTGTCCAATCAGGTGTATAATCGCGTCTCTGTCCGCTTCCACCGCTTTTTTCCACTCCTTCGTAGTTGCTTCAACTCTTGGAATAAATGCGCCTTGTTGCTCCTTCCATGCCATCGCCATTTCGTTCCATGCCGTCTGCCAACCTACTTCTTCTCCCCGAGATGCTTCACGTCGATTACTTACCTGAGCCAATTAGTCATATAATTCGCGTGATACTAATTTCTTCTCGCCTTGATTCACGTCTGAAGTCTTTTCCCCGGAGTCTTCCATCCACCCGTCCCCTGTCCGTTTTTTTTCTCTTTCGAGGTTTCGCCGGCGTCATCATAATGTTCGTGTCGCCGTCACTTGAATCTACGTATTCCGAAACCTGAGTTTCTCCTCCGGATTGACTGGTTCCTGTCTCTTGTTCCCCTTCTAATGCGGATACCCCCCTCAGATGATTGTACCATGTTGTTAACTCCCGTTCAGGTATGTCGAATTATTGGGCAATTTCCGCACGCATTCCTCTGTTAGTGATGGCGGCCTCTAACAACCTAATCTGTTCAACTTCTGGTCTCCAAGTCACGCTTCTGTGTAGCATATCTAATAACCGTCGTGCATGTGGGGAGCCTTGGCGAATCAAAGTGTCCATTTCCCACCTAAAGACATGATGTATTCCACCATCGTCCCGTCGTTCGTTCATCCGCACTATGTCACGAGTGTCATTTTTGTCTTCTGTCCTTTCCATAGTTCTCCCTTCCCCCTTGTCCATACCGTTATCCTGTTGTTCTCCCCGAGATGATTCGTCATAACATGTCATCATCGTATTTGTCTCTGACTCCATAGATTCATCTTGGTCTTGGGGTTCTTGATCTCCTGTTCCGTCTTGTCTCCACCCATGCACATATGCCTGATAATGTGCTTGTTGGAAATGTAGTCCTATGTGTAGTTTAGTCGAGTCAGTACCCGCTTGTTTCTTCAAACTGGTGACTCGTTGAATACACGTGCTCATTGTTATTGGAAATTCCCCACATGCTGCGTACTTCCTTTTCTTGAAGATCCTCGTTTCGGGGGCGTAATGTATTGCTCCGAGTATCCCTGACCCTATATCTCTGCTTATTACAAAAATGTCCCGTTGCAGAAACGTACCTATGCTGCTCAACGTGTCATTACTTCCCCAGGTTTCCGCCCCAATTACTGTACTCACTTCAGACGCACTAGTCTTGTATTCCTCCAGATACTTACGGAACTCTTGTTCTGTGATTTGGGCAGACATTTTGTCATACCCTCTTCCTAGACTGCGCAATGTTTGTTTCCGAACCCCAGGCGGGAACTTAATTCCGAAGTCCATTTGTGCCCTGGCGACACATCCCTTCTTGATGCTTACTGTGCCTTGTTCCAATGTCTTGGTGTCTTGTGCCAAATTTGAATTCAGTAACGCCTGTACCACACTATATGCTTGACAGTTTCCTGTTGCTGGAGTTTGTACCAACTGCAGCCCCATTACAATCATTGCGTCTGGGAGGTTCCATTTCCGCTCTTCTTCCATTCCATCAGTCTGCCATGTAAACCAGGACAGTGGGCCCCACTTCTCGTTTGTTCGTGCCACTAGCCTTTTAATGCTTTTCTTCGCCTCTGCTTCTTGAATTTGCAACTCCGTATTCTCTATCTGCTTATCCTTAGCCGTCCCCCTTTTTTCCTTCAACTTGACGAGTCCCGTTGTTAATTTCTCCTTCTTTTCTACTTGTACGTCGTTCGTCTCCTGTTCCGGGTCCTGTTCCAGCTCAGGTTGTCCGTGATCTTCCTCCTGTGTAGTGCTCTTTGCAACTCTTCTCTCCTTGGGTTCTTTGTTTTTCACCCCTTTTGATCGCCCCTCCTCCCTACATTCTGTTTCTGTCCCTTTTTCTATACCTATGGTTTTAACATGCATACCTATTGCTATTCCACTCTTTTTTGTTACTTTTTTCTTTTTGTGGTGTACCTCCACCCATTCTACCTTTTCCTCCGTTGAAGTCGCCCCTTCTTCCTCGTGACTTGACTCCTGCTGGGAATCCTTGGCTTCCTGTTTCTCCTGTACTGTCTCCTCTGGTGTCTCCCTGCCTGGGGCTGTCTCTGGTAGGTTTATTTTTTCCTGTGTACTCTCTTTACTGCTGAACTGTGTGGTTTCTTGTACTTTACCTTCTTGTTGTTCTTGATAGACCTTGGTGACTTCCTTATATAGATCTTCCATGCTGGCAAAGGTCGGAGGAGGTGCCATTATCTTGTTTGCCTCTTCTACCGATACCCATATACAATTTTCCTCCCGCAACTTTTTCTCCGAAGTCGGACATCCACGCATTTGATGTCCGACCTCCCCACACCGCAGACAGTGACGACGACCTCTGGTCGCTGGATGTTCTACTAGTAATATTATGCCGCACCAGAATATTCTTCGGATCCCCTCTAACACTTTTGGACAACCCCCGGCTGTAATACGTAGTTCCCAGTCTAATGAAGACGCTGCCATTGGTCCCCCTGATCCATTTCCTGCAAACGAAAGGGCGTTTTCACCCGCTCTTCTAGAAAGGCGTTTAATTTGAGAATGTCAATGTTCCTGGACACATTCCGCAATAACACTATGTAGACTTCTTGTGTGCCGATCATGCCTCTTGAATGATACCCCTGCCGTTTCTACACTGAATCCTCACCATTCTCCATTTCCGGTGCATGGTCATTTACGAGATGATGTGTGTGTTTATGATAGGGCACTTCCACCTTCTCAAATTTCGTGGCCGCCTCACGCGTATAAAAATAAAATTTAGTCGATGGTTTGAGCAGTCATAACTTATTCCTTTCACCTTTGCTAACATTTCCCACAATTTTCCTTGTGTGATGCCTCTGGCAGTGGCGGACATCGCAATGCTTTCGTTAATGCTCTGTGTGCTTTGAAAGACCCCCTTGATCGGCATTTCCCCTCTCATATCCATGCTAAGGCAGCCTTCTACTTGCGTTCGGATCGTCAGAATTAGCCTTAACCTTTGTGCATTAGTCATGATGTTCCATAAAAATGGCGGCAGAAATCTTGCCACTATCGACCCTTCTGCCAGCCCTTTAACAATGCGCCATTCTTGGGCAGTTCCGATTCGTACTTTCCCATCTAATCCGTGTGCTTCCTCCTACTTGCAAACCTTGTAGAGTGCATTAATCTCCTCCTGCTTATAATATGCTTTGTTAAACAGAAAGTCCTCTTGATCCTTTCGACTCTGTGGTTTGGGTTCTTTTGCTCCCGTTACTTTGTGGATCCAGCCCGTTAAAACATCATCAGTTTTTGAGGCCACCTCCATCTTGTTTTTGCCAATGAGTTTCGCCAGGACATTCTCCAAAGACTGTTTAGTCCGAACAAAAATCTTGCATGCTTCTTGGACCTTGCTTTTCCAAATTGTCCACACTTTTTTTTGTTGCTCGACTATCAACTCAAACAGATCAATCAAACGTTCCTGCTCTTTCATTGTAATTTCCGGCAATTTTGTGTCCGCATATCTTCTCTCATCCGTTTCCTTGCGTATCTGACTGAACACCAACTCAAACAACTGTTGCATGAGATCGTGCCATGTTTGCAGCCTCGGTCTCTTTTGTGATGCATCAATAAGCGCTTGCGCCAGGACTTCCGCCAATGCCTCAGGTGTTATAACTCGCCTTTCAGCTTCGCCTTTCACCCTTGTTTCTACCATATCTGTGTCCTCTTGGCTCTTTCCTTCCTGTGGATGTGTCCTGCTTTCAACGTCTTTCTCCGCAGTGGTCCCTTCATAGGTTTCTTCTGTGACCTCTTTAGGTACGTGCTCCGCCGTAGTCACTTCAGAGGTCTCTTCTGTGACCCCTTTAGGTTCGTGTTGGGATACTGCCTCCTCAATATCCTCCATCAACCCTTCCGGCCCTTCACTTTGTTGAGATTCAGACACTATTTCATCAATCTGATCGGATGTCTTCCTATCCCCTTTGTCATCATTGTGTTGACTCAATGTTATTTGAGTCTGTGCTTGCATTTCCCCGGGTGTTCCCCCGGGGTCTGACATTTCCACCTGCTTCTCTACGATCTTCTTCTTCTTGGTAGTCAAGATCCTACCTCAACCGACGCCGGGTTGGGTGGGCTTTGCAGCAAAATCAGGACTGCAGCAAAATCAGGTCTAATAAGTAAAGTAAAGAATTGAATGACTGTTGCCTGCACCGGCAATTAATAGAATTGAACCAAAAGGTCTAAACTCTCTCCACAGACTAACCGTTTCTTGAAGCCCCCCCCTCTTATAGTGTTAAAGATTTACCAAAACCATATACCCGTTAAATGCTTTCGTTGCATTTCTCCTAAAAAAGATTTTACTGTAATTGATCCTTAATACGAAATCTATTTAACTATACTAAATTTTTATCTTATCGTCAGCGGCAGAATGATAGCTAAGGGTAAAGATAAAACTGCTGTTGCGAAATCTCACTATTATCCACCGGTAATTGTCTTTAAGTATGAAGTGCGTGACGGCACGCATAAATTTAAGGAGATCGATTTACTGTATTTTACGACTACAGTAGTATTTTCCAATAACCTCACCGAGACATGACCGATCAATTATTAAGGTTTGATGTCGAGCTATTACTAGTAGTGAACCAAATCGTGTTCAAAGAATTGCTGATCTGCGAGTCCCGCAGGTCACAGTCCAATGCTTTTTTACTTTCCTTTGAATCCTGCGGGCACATAATATGTGCCTTCAACAAGTCCCAAGACAAAAATTATTTAACGGGTTACTCAAATTAATTGATTAAATTCATCACGGTAAAAAAACATGGACTGTTGGGAATGTTTGTCAAAAGATAGAACGTGGCATCCGAGACGGGATACGATGCCATCTTGAGCGGCTCGTCGCGCGCCAAAGCGACCTTATCTACAGCATTGACGACGACGGGATCGTAGCCGAGCTTGTCCTTAATCACAAGTATTAACTCGAGGTAATACAAGTTGCGTTTGACCCAACAGAACGTTTACACTGCACCGTCCATGGTCGTCGCCACTTTCTTCATCCAAGGAAACGTCAATTTCAGGCGCCTTGTTCATCCCGTAGACTCGCACTCTGGTGCTTCCAGGATCCGCTTCTTTCAGTGCGCTCTCCTATTCCCTTCTATATTTCCTACACTTGACATGCTACTACTCTTCCGAGTCTCTGTCCGTCTCGCTCGTTCTCTCCACGAGCATTTCCCAGCCCAATCCCCATGCAGCAAGCACCTGGTCTCGTCGTGTTTCGGAGAAATGCTGCATGTTTGTCCGTAGATACAAGTGGATTTCCTTTCGCAAGGCGTCACAAGGTTGCAGCATGGCCATCGTCAGTGGCTCCCGGGTAAATGGGTCATTCCTGGCGGTTACAAGATGTCGCGCAATGACAGTGCGGTCAACAATGTTGCCCGAAGGTAACCGCACCGGATCCGCCATCAACGTGTTCAATAGTGGATCCAAGTAGCGCGCGGGAAGCGCGCCCAAGAACGCTTCGACGGCTTGTTGCGCCTGAATCATCGCGTCTGCTTCGTCCATGGCACTGACAAAGTGCTGGACCCAAGACGCATCGAGATAGAGATAGCGATCGCGATCGCGATCGACTGTTCTTTCCGCTTCGTTTCTTTTGTCCTCACTGAAAGTTTCCTTTTCTCTTTCCTCCTGTCGTAAAAAGCAACAGCCCGTGACAAAGCGCTGACAATCAAAGCGTCCATCTTTCGCTACCATTGCAAGAAACCGTGTCGTTCCTCGCCTCGTCGTCGTCCCACCTCGTTCCTTTTTCCCCGCATCGTCTTTTTCCAGCTCCTCGTCCTCGTTCAAAAACGTCGCGCCAAGATACCGTTCCGCTTCGAGCCGTGTACACACGGCGTTCAATTGCCAGCGCCAGAGGGTCTCCAAGTCGCCAATTCGTCGTGCCAGCATCTCTCCACTCGCTCGCACGAGTTTCCAATACGAAGTGGGCGAGCAACGACACGCGTGGCCACCATAGCGCACGACAAGGACAATCACATGAGCAAGCAACAGCTTGCCATCGTCACGTAAAGGCACGGAAAACGTCCAGTCTTTTTCTTCATGCACCGTCGCAAGCGACGCGATCAAGAAGCTCACAATCCGTGCAGCTTGTTCGACAAGCAATGGCTGGAGAAGCAATTGACGCAGCGCTGCGGCAGGACGCGAGATCGAGGCCTCGTCGTCGACAAACGAGGCAAACCAGGACGTCAATTCCAGAGCTTCTACGAGCAATCGCATGGTCAACCGCAAGTGTTTTCCATTCATGGCGACATATCCATCGAGCAGTTCACGTCGAAACGGCAAGACAACGACATTGCCATTGACGGAATCGTCAAACAGCTCGTGGATTTGCCGTAAGGTGGTGCTTTTCGTCGTTGCTTCTTCAAACAATTTGGCAATATCACTCCAGAGACCACTCACAAGGTGTGTCAAGTGCTCGGTGCTGCTTCTTGTGACGTCTGGAACGATTGAAACGGGTATATTCGATACGGTTAAAGCTTGAAAAAGACTCTGCCGTTGACTGGGAAACTGCCAGAGATACCGTAGCAACAAGGTGACGGAAAGACGCGTGGGTAACAACCCCCAGAGAATGTGATCACCACTTTGGACGGCACTTGGCAAGGCCAACCCATTGGTACACACATTGTAACGATCCATATCGGCATGAAATTGCAAGAGGCCAGGCATAAACCAGCGGGAAAAGAGCTCGTGACGTTGAAACAGGACGTTGAGCCGTTTATAACCTGCTTGGTGGCCTTGCGACACAAACGTCACGAGGATTGTCAAGGCCCGAAGCGCTTCGACACGTAAATGAGGGTTCTTGGTCACTGTAGGAGCAATTACAAGCTGTGTGAGCAGCACAAGCAGCGGCTCGACGACTTCATCCATTGGTTCGACTGCGTGGGGCTTCTTCTTGCTCTTGTTCACTTGATTCACAAACGCGTGATAGACAACGTGCTCCAGGCTCAAGCAAGTCACGACGTCACACAAATCGACGAAAAAATGCTCGGGAAACGCCCAAAAGATGGACGCCGGCTGTGTGAGCGGGGCCGTATATGGATCACTAGACGCTGATGCAAACTGAAGGAGCCATCGACACGACCGAGCGTAAAAGACGACCCACTCGACAATCTGCTCGCTTGAAAGCAAGTGCAGCTCCATCTTGGCACAAGACACGCGCATCTCGAGTAAACGCGCTTTACTCGCTTTGTAATGAGCTGAAAGCTGCAAGGATGAAAAGGACGACGACGACGACGACGCGTCATCATCGTCGTCGTCGTTCTTTTCGCGCTTGGAACGACATCGACGCCGTCGTTCAAATGCCAATTGCTCCTCGTCACACGCACAAAGCGCTTGGAGTTCGTGGATTTCCTTCATCATGGTCAACCATCGGGACGTCGCGAGCGGGCCAAAGTGAAGATACTTGAGCGTCGGATAAAACAATTCTGTGGCTCGAAAAAAGCGATGACGTGGAAGCAATGCAGGAAGATGCAAGAGTCGTCGAATCTTCAACTTTCCAAGCACTGAAAGCCAATTCGGTGGCAAGTGGCGTCGCCAGGAATCCGTCATGACCAAATACACGTGGCCAGGCGCGGGCAGATCATTTGGATTGCCATGACTTTGCTCCTCTTCACGTGTTAAGCAGGCAGGACATACGAGACGCGTCGAGAAACAGTTAGCGCACTTGTAAAAGACATGTTCGGGCTGTTGACTCGCCCCCAAGACGTCGCCACAGTCACAACAGTGCAGATTCGACGATTCCACTTTGCTTTCTATTCCATCGTTGTCTTCTTTGCTTGGTCGAAGCCAATCGAGAGGAAAAGGCTCGAAATGCTTGATCGTAACCATAGGAATGGGCGATTCAATGCGAAGAAACACGTGTGTGAGATCATGAACAAGTGTCTTGGTTTCCAAAACGTCCGTCGCTGCCTGCTGGGAACGAAAACTCTCGAAACACTCGCTGCAAAGATCCATATCCTCACAAAAGGCACACTTGTAGCGCACGCCGTAGAAATGCGAAAGCTCACACTGGTCGCATACGATGCCTTCGTGGCAGGATAAACGGGGATAGAACGTGGACGACACCTTCTCTTCTTCTTCTTCTTCTTCTTCTTTGGATCGTGCTTGCGATTCCTGGTACGTGGCAATGGAAATCTTGTCTTGAGCAGCGAGTTCCTCGAATTCCGTCTCCATAGTCTTCATAGACGCCGTCGCATCGTGCGAATAATGAAGCGGGACATCGGGAAAGTCCTTGTGAGCATACACACGAACGGGATCGACGCTGAGATGATAGCGAGCGTCGATCCAATCTGGAGCATGCTGCGCTTTCTCCAGCACGGGCAGCGTGTGGGCTAGTAACATGGTACTGATATTAATCAGAAAGCCATCGAGCGGTTCGTGAGTGTCTTTGATCAAGCGTCTTCGTGAATCAGCTGTTAGTAAAGTCAGTGCAAGCCATCCCAAGGTCGCGTCTACGACAAGCGGGTGCTGATTGTCTGCTAATAGCGTTTGCCCCAATGTCTGCCAGATCGTGCGTAAGGAAGTGAATCCTTCCATCCATTGCGTTCGAAAGCTTTCAGTGACGACGATGGAGCCAGTAGTAGCTCGCACTGCAGCGTCCAAGTCGTGTGTTCCGTCCAACATCGTAGAAGCGCGAAGAAAGGGACCAAAGAGGGTACTGAGGGACATGGTCCATGTGCGGGAAAAGACTGGAAACCACGTGACGGCGGAAAAAAAGGAGGAGGAAGCGCTGGAAGCTTGTACAAGCGCGAGCGGAGCACTGGGATCCGACGTGACTAAGCTGCACCAAAGCTCTGTGCATGCTACGAGGCTCTTAAAGTGATGAGGATACAATTCCAATACTCGTCGACGGAGTTCCTGTGCAATCTCGAGTACAATAATTGCAGTATCTGGATAGTGCGTGACTTGAGGGATGACTAGAGCAAAGAATCGATCAATTGCTTGTTTTGTGAGGGTCGGATCGGAGCTACTGGAACGAGAACGAGCGTGGTTTGGAGGAGTTGCTTCATTTGGGATCCGAGTCAAGCATTCCCGACACAAATTAAAGTTACATGCGGGACAGCGATAGACGATCGTCATGGTGTTATCGCTATGGATCCCCATTGTCGTCGGGGTTTCACGTGCACACACGGAGCAACTCCATTGAATTACACGGAGAAACGCACGCTGGGGGACCGAAGGAAGCAAAACATGGTCATGGAAGACATGCTGCATCCCAAAAGTTAGTGGCTGGAGCAAGACGTTGACCACGGTGACGCCCATCTTTAATTGGGACAGCTTTGCTGTTGAATTGACTATATGGTTGAGGTTTTTCTCAGCAGCTACCCAGCGTTGTAGCAACTTTGCGGCAGCAAATGCTACGCTGGCATCAACACTAGCGAATATCTTGGCGATTGGTGACGCACTTTTGTCGTCTTGTGCCGGTATTAGGAGCTCTTGTCGTGTATTGACTCGCTCTAATGTCTGTAGAAGTAAATACAGTGCTTGGACAAAGAACTCAGTCGCTTTGGCCGTCCAAATGTCGACTGGCACGTCTTGGAACGTCTCGGGTGCACTTAAAATCCACTCTTCCAGGCGTCTGAATGGTTTCTTTGCCTTGTTTTCCTGTATACATGTCGATACTGACCTTCTACGGGTCCATTTCTCTGCTTGCTGGACGACTGAAGCAGCTTCTTGTTGCTGTACTAGCGCGACGCTTTGCCGCTGGACCTCTTGCCACCACTTGGCTGCGTCGATTGTCACTATTTTACCCGCCGAAAAGCGCAAGGATTGTGACAATGTGTGTACATTCACAAGTTGAGCCACCAGTCGCGTCAAGGTGTCTAAAAGCTGGAAATAGGCACTAGAGTCCAACGAATGTCGAGATGAAGGCGCAGAAATGCAGTGGATATGCGAATCTGGAGGAGCACGAGCGAAAGCGGGGGTATTTCTTGAGCGAGAAACAGCGTGTGGGTCGTAAGAAGCTCGTGGCCGCGCGTCGCCAGCGCATAGAAACATCGCGCTGGAGCCTGACTTCTAAATCGAATGTGTACTTAGAAATTCTAGAAATTTAGCAATAAATTGAAAGCTAGAGAAACTAAAACGGAAGTAGGAATTACCGTAAAATCTCTACAGTACTGTATCTCAATATAAAGTAAAACGTCCCCTATCATCATCACCAAATACTTTAGTGCTCCCGGTCCCGGGTTCGATCTACGGGGGCTGTTCAACTTGAAGTGCAACGAATGCTTTAGCGAAGCTATGTTCTGTATTAAAAAAATACATGTACCTGTCGAAATAACCGCCTACCAAATTCTGAAATTCCCAGAATCCGTGATTAAATGGTACAGTCCATCAAAGACTCTTTTACTACTACATGTATATACGTGAAGACCATGACATCAAACAGCTCAAGATTCGAGACGACGGACGCATTTGTTGCCGTTTCCTGAAGGTGTCGAATTTCCAGTGCCGCCAGGGGAAGGCGGTGTCGAGGTCCCCGTTCCACCAGGGGAAGGTGAAGGCGGATTTCCAGTGCCACCAGGGGTATAAGGCGGTGGAGAATTTCCACCAGGGGAAGGCGGTGGAGAATTTCCACCAGGGGAAGGCGGTGTCGAATTTCCAGTACCACCAGGGGAAGGTGAAGGCGGATTTCCAGTGCCACCAGGCGAAGGTGAAGGCGGATTTCCAGTGCCCCCAGGGGTATAAGGTGGTGGCGAATTTCCACCAGGGGAAGGCGGTGTCGAATTTCCGGTGCCACCAGGGGAAGGCGGTTTCGAGGTTCCCGTGCCACCAGGTGCATAAGGTGGTGGCGAATTATTAGTGCCACCAGGCGCAGGCGGTGTCGAGGTCCCCGTGCGACCAGGAGCAGGAGTTGGACCGTTGCGGCTTGGTGTTGTCGAGTTGCTTCCACCACCGCCAGACTGTAATGGTATGCAGTTGAGGTAAACTTGCCACTGTTCGTTATGCAGTGCGATCCAGTAAAAATCCATCCTATCGGCGTTAACGCATGCCGCTTGGTCGAATGGTAACTGAGCCGGTTTCATGGGGTAATGCTTAGGACAGTCCTTGTCGAAAAACACTCGTATAGGGCCGCAAAGGAGTTCGCAGCATCCATTATGGGACTTTGTGAAGCCCGCGGTACCCCACTCGAAGTGAGGAGGTAGTGGTTGTGGTGGAGCGTTTGGGTCCGTATACCCGCATTCCTTTGTGTAGGAAGGATGTAAGAGGACCATTTTATTGGACGAATTCCTTGAGCGTTGAGTACTGGCTACTTTCGAGGGCAGCTGCGAATTGAACGGCCTTAACATCTGGTCTGCCTTGTTCTACTAAAAATCCTGAAGTGGAAGACTCGATAATCGCCATGTGACTGGTTTTATCTTGAACATTGTCTATGAAAGCAACCGGAGGGAGCACCCCATATCCGTGTCCCGTTACGGTTGTGACAAGGATGGCGGACACGACAATTAATTCAAACGACGCTTTTCCGAATACCATGCTAGGAACTCGCGGGTATTGGTTGGAATCTTGTAAAATGGAAAATGATGGTTAAGGGACCGATCCAAGGTTGTGGTGAAGATTGACATGCAGTAAAAGCTAGGCTAATCGCGATCCCAGCTGTGATGCAGCTCGAGATCTGGTGAATATAACGACGATATCCAGCGTACTCGAGATCGATCAATCGTATTTTAGTGGTAAAAGAGGCAAGAACCGTGAACCAGGACCAAGTCGTATTATATTCATGTTATTCACTGTCTAATTGACGTCGTCCCTTTGTTAAACGTTTCCTACATGTTGCATACCATTTGTCAAATCAAAGGAGTCACTTTATATGTACCACTTTCCTAGATGAGAACCATGGGAAAGATTACGGAGCAATCAAACTTGGAGCATCCAAACGTAAAAAAGCCATTGGTGGACGTGAGTAATATTCGTACAGTACTGTATTACTGTACCATATTTGTAATACATGTAGTTAATGTATTATACTTCAGTTATAAGAATAGGGAAACGTATTTAAGGGAACTTTATAAAGGTAATATTACAATAAGTTACATGAATTGAGTATAGATAACGTTACGGTAATTTTAAGAGGAAATCCAGGAGAAGAAGCTGATTGTCAAGCAGAAAATCGATGCATGAAAGGACTGTGATGATCCAACAATGTTTATCGCGGTATATCGATATGGGATTTCCCTGCCGGATCTTGCGAGCGCACGAAATTGGATGGTGTTACTGCAATCGATGGACATCCACAGAAGATTTCAAGGTAATTTATAAACGGCATTCATCACCGCCCACAGCCTCGATAATACGATTCAGAACCGCAATTGCACAACAGTAGGTTTGACAAAGTTCCTGCTAAAGCGACACTTAGCACCTATATTTATTAGGTCTTGTAAACACCTCGAGGCGATTCAAATGTACCGCCGTCATCGTCATCAGAAGCTTGACATGTTGATTTTTTAAGCGTGCATTCGCATTGTTACGGGAGTGTATTGTTGGTAAAGCGGTAGCAAAAGCGGCTTAAAGATCTTTATATTTTTCGCAACGACACGTTGAGATATTCTTGAGTTAGCTCTTGAGCCGCAATAGCTCTCGCCAACACGCGCTTCATTATGTTCGAGTGTGTCCTGATCTGCATGCATGAGCTGTAGCTGTGCGTGATGCGGAACAACGTGAATTGTACTAAATGGTATATATAATAGTAGAATTTTGAAGCTTGACGTTCCTTATTACTGTAACGTTATTGTTAATTTATGATACAGCAAATACAAATATAGAAGTGCAGTAGTACCGTGTCCAGTCGAATATTAAGCAATGTTTTTTTACGTTTGGATGCTCCGAGTTTTGATGCTCCGTCGTCTTTCCGACTGCTCTGCTCAAGTTTCCGAAATGTATTAACGTTACGATGATACGGATTGTTGTGTAAGCATATCCCCACCGACCGGATCTATTTCTGATTTATAGCTACATGTAGTTATTTATAATATAGTAATCCTTAGCCGCGGCTAAGATTATTAATAACTCGGGGCTCTTCATAATTAATCTGGACGCCTAATGATCGATCCGTTGTTTAACAAAATTGGTTCAAGGGCGTAATGTTG
>MIQA02010074.1:0-13290 GCA_001887855.2 Sclerospora graminicola | reverse complement strand
CACTACCATCTGCGTGTGCTCCGCAATGAGTGATCCATAGTTTCCACCTACTGGATGCTGCAGGTATACGCGACTGCTACCAGTTCATTTGCTTTAAAATGCAGTACTACTGCACAGTGTCGCTGAGTGATAGTTACCAGATATTCTCAACACTTCTTCACTTGAATGCACTGCGGCGACACTGTAAAGGAAGAGCCACAAAAAATAAGCCAAGTAGAAATGGAAAATGTAAGTCGCCGTCTTTAGTGCATTTGAGCAAAAGATATACTTCATATACGAAGACTTTTGGAACGGTAACATTTTACAAAATGTTAGCCACCCCTAAACCTTCAAAAAACAATCATGGGTGCGGTCCAGACAAGCCCTGTTGGCTGCCAAGAGATTATTTCTTTCTATATACTACGTTCTTTTGTGAGACAAACATTTCCGGCGTTCAGGAGAAACGCAGCAGTCTAGGTAGCGGTTCTCATTTACATCCAGCTGAATATACATGTCGCTGGGATCGGGTTACTTCTCTTCTCACGGATATCTTGTAGCTTTTTAAGATCGCCATTAGTACCGGATGATATTGATGAAACGGGTATAAATTATAGGCGTATGGCATCATGAAATTGCTCTTAAAAACACTTAGCTCGACCGTTGTTGGTGGTAATCATACCGACAGACTTGCCAACGCTTTTCACACGCTTATTTAAATCGAATTGGCGCAAGTGGTCGATGATACCAACATTCATTCCGATGGAGCTCCTCCTTGTCTCCGGCATCATCGAGTCACCCAACAACCATCGAGTAGTCCACAGTGATACTTAGAGAGAGAAATGCGATAGCATTCTGCACCGCATTCAAAATAAACTAATGGCATAGTTGTCCGGCACTACTCAATTTTATTTTTTAAACAATAAATAAAAAGCTATGCGAAGGTAAAGAAGATTCGTTTCTTGAAAACTGGTGATGGATGTTGTCATTGTGCCAAAGGAGGGTATAGTAGACGTATGCTCATCTTTGCACCCTCATGCACCCTATTCTGACTTTTGAATCCTACTTGGCAACAAGCCTAACACAAAACCCTATTTTGTTTATTCGGTGTTTGTGTCGGCATGTTGCACAAGCACACGAACACACAAGAACACAGGCGGGTAAGGGTTCCGTTGCTGATCCATAAGTGATAGTTGCCGAGGGCACAAACCACAGAGAATATGACGCTGCAATTTTCTACGTGATGCTCTCATATGAATTTCATTTTTTACGCATGATCATTTTCGGCACCACTACTTTATCTAATGTCAACTATCCAGCAACGGAACCCCTCTGTGTGCTTGTGCTTGAGATACAGACCACTCTATTACTCTATTCACTACAATTTAATTTTAATGTAATTTAAGTTGCAAGAAGCCTGGTACTTTTTTAGTAACTCGACCGCCTCGTCGTCCCCATCCGGCTCTGGATTCGTTACTTTTGTCTTGGTTATTACGTTACTCGTAAATATGAAATTTTCTGCCACGGCCCTTATCTGGGATATACAGCGAGTTCAGATCATCTCTAGGTGTTCCATCCCGGGCCAGTTTACTGCAGATGGACAACTTGGTTTCGTATCTGCCATAGCCGCGTCACTCCCAGCGAACAAAAGGCCCACCATATCCGACCTATCTGTGTCCTACAGTCATCCAGCTGTTGCCACAGCGTTCTCTCAGCCTTATCCTCAAATGAGACGAGAGATAGAGGTACTGTGCTAGATCGTTCCTTGTATCGTCCCTTGAGTACATTTTTGTGTGTTGTTGATCTCTCGTATACAGAAACGTGAAGTACACGAACACCAACCACCACTTTAAAACGTCGACTAATGTCGACCTCGTAGCACGGTTTGTGTTCGTATCGTCGTATCGTCGTATTGTGCGTTTAACACACGGTTGTATATTATTCACCGTTTCTGTTTTTAGGTTTTCTCGATTAAAACCCGAAAACTAACGGCAAAAGTAGGGAGCTCGTCTAGACAACCCGAAATCTGCACCGCACCCACTAGTTATAGTGATTGTCAAATTCTGCATCGGATCTTTTCACTCGAAATCGTATGTCGTGTGTTCGATGTCGAATCGAAATGTGACATTCATACACTATCGTAGTAACTTAGGGAGATACAAAATGTATTTTCCTTGTGGGATTTTCTTACCGTAAGCGCAGACAGATTCGTGACAGATGTTCAGTAATTCATCGACTTCCTTCACCAGAGATATTCATAGTTTAGTTTCTGAAGCAACAAGTTGTCATTCCTATTCTGCTCTCAGCATCGAGATAATTCCAGGGGTCAGGGGTCGTTTCACACGGGAGTACATTTTTGTGCACCTTGGAAACCAAGGGATTGGAACTAGATGGTATGACAAGTGGAATGACTTTGTTTGGTGTAGACGGTGGGATTTACTTGTTGCGATTATTACTACAAGGGCTTGAAGGTTTTCTTAGTACCACTCATGACAGTTACGACGATGATGCTATGGATGACGACAGCGATGGGCTTCCGTTGCATCTACATTTTGCTACGTCGCCCTTCGAAGGTATCGGCGACGACAACTGGAGTGGAGCTGTCGATAAAGTCATTTGGTAGCATGCAAGAAGACTGCGTAACTTGCAGAAAGCTTGTTGGGATGCAGGAGCGACGGATGGGAAAGTATTTGGTCGTGTTGGCAACGTTAGATGTTTTTTCATGGCGTGGTGCGGTGGTTCTTTTTATATGAAGCGCAGTCGCTTGCGTTAGCAAAGAGGAGGATTTACGTGTTATTTATTTAAAGCCTTCGGTTGGTCAGCTTGCGACATTGATGTATTATTATTCACATACGAAAGTGACTGCCATTGAATCAATGCGAAGTCGCTGTTTCGTGCTTCCCCGCAAGCTAGCCTTTGAGACTGCGTTATGACAGACGGTAGCAACAGACGCGTCACAGATTACCGAAAATTAAGTACTAACGCTGAAACTGATGACTTGTCTTTGCTGACATTTCGTGGCGAATCGAATCTTCTGGAGTCGGTATACTATGTCCTGAAGAATCACTAGTGACGACAAGGTTTATTCGCGGCATTGTTTATTTCCAATCAAGGTTCCAAATTGGACGTACAGTTAGCGCGAAAAATCGTGCTGGCACCTTTTTACGGCGGTGACTCTAAAACAAGCAAAAGGCGAGCGGTTGTCTCGCTTTGTTGGGGATATATCGGGTTTTCAGTGGTGAAGGCGCCTGCGATTGCGAATTAGAGTATCAGCGTGTCGGTATTATCGTGACGTTAGCGAAAACAAAATCTCTTTTCCATGCCCTCCATGTGTGCTCCTTTTTAGGGGCACCAGAACCTTCGTCTCGTTTGCAGACTATTTGTCCAGCTGCTACGGTTATCACCAACTCATCGATTTGCACTGCTAAAAACGTATTTACAATGCTAGCTTTGTGCTTGGAGCATCAACCAAGCTTTGTGGCCTTGGTATTCTTCGGTGTAATGAAACAATCGATTTCAAGTCGGCATGTACCACAGACGAAAGCACCAATGAGGATTTACCTCCTTTCGTAGTACTGCTGGAACGAGGCTTCGGAGAGGCGATTGGAACAAGCTTGGGATCGTTTCTGTATTTCACTTGCTTTCCTGGTGCAAGTGTGGAAGGGTGCGATTTATAGCAATGTTGGCATCTATCGAAAGATTATGTCAGCTCAGCATAGACGTCCCAATTATTGAATGTAAAGTGCGTAGGAATATCTCGTTTGAGGGCTTATCTTATCCTTCAATTCGTGTCGTTCGAGTGGCACAATAAAGCTTCTAAGCAAAAGAATCATCCGCTTGCAGAGGTGACCAACTTTTTCAGGAAAAAAGGGCTCTATTCTCATTGGTTGCGTATCTACACTCGCCTTGATTATGTGCCGACTCAACCGAGACAGTTCGCATCGTTCATCCGACATGTTAGCAAGCTAAGCGTGCCCGCCTCAATTTTCCTCAGGGAATTTTCAGTCAATGAACTTGTCTGCACTTACCTTTCAACTTAGCGCGGGTAAAGTTAATTAAATGGGGCAATTTCTTGCCCCAGATTTATAAGCTGCCTATGTCCACGCATATTTTTTTCGTTATCCCAATGGAAAGTTTTCATGGAGCTGTATTGCTTGTAGAGGTGATATGGTATCCGATTCAGACCAATCGTTGACAAATTTGAAGACCATTAAAAGAAAAGATTCAATGATCTCTTCTCGAATTACTAACGGCGGTTCGAAGGAATAGGGTCTACATTGAACTCAGAAAAATTAGTATCATAGCGATTTTACCGGACAGTATTGACACTCGCGATACCCAGTGGACTACGACAAAACCCTAATAATAGAGAAAGCTCATAGAAAAGAGGTGCCCCTTACTGCAACATTCAGGGAGATGGGCTTAGCGCACCATCTCTCGCAACATCGCCCATCAGGCTACATACACGCAAACATTAAACTCGATTACGCAACACACAGTCAACATAAATATCGATGTGGGCCACACAAAATAGAGACGCAGCTATATCTTCTGAGGTGGAGATATTTTACTGTAAAATATAACTTAGAGCGTAAGCACCATACCAGGTGGACACTGTGTCAACGTTCCGGTGTTCCACGCCAAGTCTCATTGCTCGCAAATTCATATCATACCAGAGTTCTTGCCATCAACAGGTGCTGCTTCTTTCTGTTTTCTGCCTATAAATAAGGTGAGTACTCTAGAAGGAAAGTTGCTTCACCAAGGAATACCAAATCGTTCACTACATTTTGACTACGACTTCACTACTTTGTCAGCATGTACATAGCTGGCGCTCAGCCTCCCATCCGGCGATAAGCTCAACGAATTCATGCCACTCTATTCATAGTAAATGTAGTTTTGTCAGCTTGCTACATCACATGTATTGTTTGTACCGATCACGCCTGAATCATCTTGGCTGCCGTCATGTAGCATTCTTGCGATTATTCTGTCACCAATTAAAGCGTCATAAATGAATATATCCTTTTAAGAAGTATGAGCTCAGCACCTGCACATAACTTTCATCTGCTTGCGACCGAAGGCTGTATACCCAGCTTTTCTTGCTCGCGGTCGTGCACCTCTTTCAGGACAAGAACTTGTTGCATGTGTTTTAGCTTTGTGTGCAAATGGTCATCCACACACTAGTACCCGCACGTGCAGTCCCACGCGGATGAATACGAACGCAAGCCCAGCTACGGACCAACCACAGTGAGTTTCACTTAAAAGTTATTTTCCGTAAATTTCATGTAAAGTGATGTTGCTGATGATGTTGCGCGTTGGATGATGCAGAAGATGTTGCACCAAGATGTTGCAGCACCTACTTCGTAGAAAAGATGGCCAAAACAGAGAAAATGTAATGTACGACGCAAAACACACTCATTCGTATCAATAACAGAGTAGGGTGTCGCTAGATCTAAACTAATCATACAAACATGTAGTATAAAGCTGGTCTGAATGATATCTTTATCATTAGATTACTTCTTAGATTCGATAATTATATCAGAATCTGTTCTCAAAGTGGATTATAACAACTTATAATCCAATATTCGCATTTCAGGCATTAAGTCTGAAATTGAACTGTGATATTTCAACTTAAATATCACTTATGTAATGGCACCCCATTACATCACCCCCCACTCAAGGTGGTTGGCCAATAATATAACGTAATATTGGCCAATCGAATGGTGGCACTTGTTGGTCATAACGATATTCTGTTATAACGCATTTCCGACCATAAGAGAACAAATGGTCAGCAAACGCAGCGGCGCTCTTAAGGGCGCTGCCGATACTGCAAAAGCAGCTTCCACCTCTGCATCACGTGCAGAGGTGTCATCGAATGCCGACGCTACGAATGTAGCGTCGAAGAGAAAGACAAAGCCGAGAGACCCATTGTCTCTCGTAGTAGACGCTGCGGAAGCAGTGTCTAAGAGAGGGCGGGAAGATGTCGCGAATGCAACATCTTCCATGCCTCCACCTGCCGTAAGGCGGGTGGCTAAGAAGAAGCCCAACGACATCTTCGGAGAGTCATCTGACTCCGAAGAGGGCGAGGACGACACCGTCCCTGTCAACGATTCTAGCGAGCTTAAGCCCGCTAGAATTGCTTCGCCGTTAAGTGATGGCGAAGTAGAGTCTGACGCCGTCGATTACGACAGCGACAACTCCGTAAAACGGTGGTATGAGGAGCGTAGAGCTCCTCCTGGTCCTTGTCATTCGCCTGGTCGTAGCGAAGACGACTTTGAGGTGACAGGTGGTGCTCCACCTGCCAAGAAACAACGCGCAGAAGCGGCTTACGCTGCTTCTGAATCACCATGTTGTACGGAACGCCATGTTCCGTACAAAGTGGGGTTTTGGACCCCAGCATGGACACTTGCGCCCGGAAGTGGTGGGCACACCAAGCGCGATTGTCAATATCCATTATCAACGCGCTTGATGATTGCGAAGACCTTCGCAATCATCATTTTGATCGCAGTACCGACGATAGACGTCGGTACTTCATCGACCTTTTCTATCAGGCTCGTTATTATACGAACCGGAAAGGGTCGCGCAAGAATAGGGACGATAAAGACGCCCTTACTCAAAGTTGGAATGCCTTTGTTGAAAATTACAACAAAGGTCCCGACGAATACGTGAGCAAAATTCACGTAAACCGTGAGCGCTTCTTAAAGCACTCACGCTCAGGTAAAATGGAGTTTATCCATTTTACTTGCATTAGAGAAGGACTCTCTTGCGGAGTTCCTTCTAACATGAAATGCCCTTGTTGTCCCAAGGGAGCTCCTCGTCTTACTGAAAAGGAGCTAAGAGGGTACCGAGGTTACTCAGTACCCGCTAGTGTTAAGAGCCTCATTGATGCTCTTAATGCATCGGCACCTAGTACCGATGCTTTGCAGCCATCAACACCTAGTGTTGATGCTTCTTTTGAGTTTGAGGAGAAGTTTCCTTCTCAAACTCCTGCAGGAGGACAGGGGCATCCGCCCTTAGCACCTCAATCGGTTCCCAAGAGTCAAACTCTTGGGAATATCCCAACCAGCGTACCAGATACTCGGTACGCTGCCCCTTCTTATAGGGAACCGAGCGCTTCGATAGCAAGCGCTCGAGAATATAACGCTTATTCCCCTGATTATCAATCAGGGGCGGCGGGGGTTGGTAATTCCCTCGGCGTTGTTGTTGCGGAGCATGGTTACCAGCTCCGCAAGCTCGAGAGGCACTGTAACGCCTTGAGCGCCGACATGTCTCACTCGATGAAGACATATCGTTGTCATCGAGACGAGATTCGCGACATTCTGAGCGCGCATCTCGTGATGCAGCAGAAGAATGATCTTCTGCTGGTCGAGATTGATCGACTAAAGTCGGAGATGGAAACTCTCCAGACTTCTCACAATCGGTTGGAGGCCGATTACAAGTCTCTCTTGGGAGACTTGAAGAAGCACGGCATTCGCCGTGGCGATGCGTCTCGTCCGAAGACGTAGACGATCGGTACGGCTTGAGCCTCCCAACGTAAAACGTTGGGTGAAGGCGCATGGCCGCGGGAATGTCTAAAGTATAGGCATTCCCCTTAACGCTTTGGACCTTGAAAGGTCCAATGAACTTAGGGAGCAACTTCCGTGTAGGGAAGTTGCTGATTGCATGTGTAGGCAAATTAGTTGTAGATAACAAAACTAATTCACCTTTTTGAAAGGAATTTGTGTTTTTCCTTCCACTTCTATCTGCATTCTGCTTCTGCTTATCAAAAGCAGAAGCAAGTGCATCTTTCACATAGCGTATTACAGCTTGGCGCTGTAATACGAATTCATCTACTGCTTTATTAGCAGTAGATGGGTTGTTTTCATTGTCTGCAGCCATTGCTGCAGACACATATTCCGCATAAGCAGCTTCAGTATCTGAAGCTGCTTGAGTTTCTACTGTGTTAACAGTAGAAGACTCGTCAGTCTCTTCGCAAGTTGCGGCTGCAACTTGCGCATCGACTCGCTCAAAATTTGAGCGGGTCCCTCCCCCACTTAGATTTGGCGTACCGCCAAGTAAAGCTGGGGTTCGTGGATGCCTTAAGGCATTCACGTAGAACGGTGTATGCTTTGTAGAAGCATGCACCGAGTTGTTAATTGCAAACTCGGTGAGTGGCAAATAGTCACTCCACTGCTCGAAGGCATGCGCGTATGAACGCAGCATGTCTCCGAGAACGCGGTTAACGCGTTCTGTTTGCCCATCCGTTTCCGGATGGTCCGCAGTTGACATCTTCAACTGCGTGCCCAACAAAAAAAATGTTTCTTGCCAGAAACGTCCTGTGAATCTCGGCTCTCGGTCCGAGATCATGTTTTCTGGCATTCCGTGTAAGCGGAATACCGTGTCAACGAATATCCGCGCCATTTGCGCAGCGGTGACATTCGCTGACACCGCAGCAAGATGAACCATCTTGCTGAAGTGGTCTACAAAGACCACTATTCCTGTTTTCCGACTGTGATCAGCCGGAAGACCAAAGATGAAGTCCATGGAAATGGACTTCCAACACTCTGTCGGAACCGGCAGAGATTGGAGGGGAGCTTGCGCAGAGTACGCAGGCTTGACGCGCTGGCATATCTCGCAAGCGCGTACGTACTTGCGTACCCATTTATACTGGTTACGCCAGTAGAAATCGCGTGCGAGAGAAGCATACGTCTTCTCTCGACCTTGATGCCCCGAAATCGGTGCATCATGGTACTCAAACAATATTTGATGTTTGAGATCATCGTCGATTGGAACGACGATGCGACTGACATCATCTTGGTCTGTGCTATAAGGCAACAGACCATCGTGCAATCGATAACGATGCACGCAAGCGCGAAGGAACTCGGGAAGTTCTTCGCGCTTCCGATCAGATTGATTACTAAGGTAATCAATCAGCAGACGAGTTTCCTCGTCTGTTTCGTACGCTTGACGTACCTGTCGTACGAGTGACGACGACAGAGCAGTGCAACGTATTGCGTTTGCACCGGTTGCCTCCGTTACAGACGGTTTCGTCTCGTAATCGGCGCGTCGTGATAGCGGATGCGCTGTCACGTTCAACTTTCCCGGTTTGTATTCAACCGTGAAGTTGTATTCGGCAAAGAATGACAGCCAATGTGCCATTCTTTGAGAGATGTGTGGTGAATTCACGGCCGTGCGTAACGACACATGGTCCTTGTAAACCACAAACGGTCTATCTCCTAGGAGATAGATCGAAACTTTGCCAGTGCATATTTTATGGCAAGGAGTTCCTTGTCGTGCACTGTATAGTTGCGCCCGCCTGGGCGCAACTGTGCGATTGAAAGAAGATGACGCGATCACGATCGTCGTGATCGCACTGCATCAAGGCGCAGCCGATGGCGAAATCGCTCGCGTCGGAAACGACCTGAAACGGTCGCTCGTTATCGGCTATTGCCAAGACGGGAGCTTCAGTCAAGCTACGCTTGACTGCATCAAATGCATCTTGGCACTGGGTATCCCAATGCCATTCGACATCTTTCTTAAGTAATTGAGAAAGAGGTCGGATTAAACCGGCATAATTGCACGAATATTTGTGCAAGTATGTCGCCAACCCAAGGAACTTTCGAAGTTCCTTTACGTTGTTTGGCGTAGGCCATTCAACGATCACCCTGATCATTTCTGGATCAGGGCGCACTCCGTTCTTGCCTACAAAGCAGCCAAGAACGGGTATCTCAGGTGCACCAAAGGTGCACTTCTTCAAATTTGCATAGAGCTTGTGCTTACGCATAAGCTCTAACACCTGACGTAGATGTTCTTTATGAACATCAACATCAGTCTTACCATGTTCAGCCTTACTATGGATGAACACGTCGTTGAAGTAGCTCGGTGCGAATTCTCGCACCGGGCGCAATCGATACGTGACGCATCTGTTGAATGTGGCAGGGGGATTTCGAAGTCCCTGTGACATCACAAGCCACTCCCAAAGCATACCGCTTGGAGTGCTTACAGCCGTGAGAGGGATATCCTTCTCACGCATAAAGATTTGGTAGAAACCATCCCTTAAATCGAGAGCACTGAAAACGGTGCTCCCGCTCATGCCGTCAATGATGACATCTTTCCGCGGTATCGGCGTCTGCGCCGGTACCGTGGCTGCGTTCAGCTTATTAAAAGCATGAGTGATTCTCCACACACCAGTGGATTTCTTAACGCAAAAGGTGGGACTGGAGAGCGTTGAGGTTGACTCCCTTACATGTCCCGCCTTAGGACGGGTTTGAAAGAACTCGTCGATCGCCTTGACCTGGTTACGCGGTAATGGCCATTGCCGTGTGACACACTACTTTGTGCCTGGCACAAGATTAATCTCGTGCCTAGTTCCCTTATCTTTAGGAAGCTCGCAAGGTACTTCTTCTGGGAATACGTCAGCGTATTCCCAAAGTACCTTGTTGTATGGGGAAGTCGCTTTAAGCCAGTCCCAGCTCTGCGCTTCAAAGCGCTGAACTTTGGTTTGTTCATTGGGAACGGTCTCGTTCTCAATGCTTTCTGCCTGTAGCGTGGATATTCGTGAGCGAATATCCACAACCTCATCAGATGCGACAATGACGCAGATCTGGTCGATCGGATCATTGCGCAAGTTCCTTACGAACTTCTTCCAGCTCAAGGCTGGAAGGGCCATCACCTCTGAGCTTAAGTTCGGGGGGGTTGTCAAGTGTGAGAGACTGGGTAGCTAATCCTATGTCTGTCTGCGTCAAGACGTTGATCGTCTCGACGGACACAGCTGCGAGATCAGACGCAATCGTCTGATCTGTTGCCTTATCTGTTGCACGGTGATTATCACTCGTGCACAAGGCATTCTCGTCATGGTGACCACTGTCTATCATGGTGCTCTTGCACTCACAACTGCTCTCAGTCGTGAGTTCTTCATTTTCGACACGGAAGTCATTTGCTTCCGTGATGGTTTCATTATTTTCACGGTGGGTGTTTCCCACCGTGTGTATATTCTCTATACCACGACCATCATCGGGTATAGTAGTAGCTTCAACACAGGGGAGTTTTTCACCCGTGTTGCACACATTACTGACGCGCAACGAATCGTTCGTTGCGTGTGTAAGTCCCTCTGCACTTTGATCAGCGGGTGTACCATCCGCTGACCTAGTCGGATAAGATCTGGTGGTGCCATCGCAACCCACCAGACTGTCTGACTCTGCGGTTGTATGATTAGATACAGCCGGATTACTCACAGGGTGATCAGGTCCTGTGGGACCGCCGCAGCCGATCGACAGGTTAACCCAGTCGATCGTTGGTTGATGCTTGGACATCGAAGGGATGCCCAAGAATACATCGAACTTGTCGTCAAGATCGAGGACGATGTATTCGTCCTCGAACGACAGTTCGTTTAACTCGAAGCGTGTGCGAATCACACGCTTTGATATAGTTACGGTTGCACCTGTTGCTAACCGGACTGACAACATGCTTCGTGGAGATTCAATCTCCACGAAGTTCAATGACGTTAGAACCTCAGTTCTAACGAAACTGTTTGACGCTCCTGTGTCAAACAGAGCACGCATGGGGAGATCGTTTCCATGCGGCTTAACTTCCAGGGTGATGAGAGGTTTCTTTTCACCCTGCACATGCTGACAGGACATAGTCCCGTCTGGGGCTATTATCCTCACATGCCCGATGTCGGCATGTGAGATAACCCGTGCAGTAGGGCGCCCCGCCCCTACTGGTTGTTGACGTTTTTTGCGTCAACAGAGGGTTGCCCCTGTTGATGTCGCTTACCAGCGGACTGTCCGGTCCGCTGACTGCGTGGCGCCGGCCGCGGCGCCATACATTCATGGGCGTAATGGCCTATTTTCGTGCATCTATTGCAGCGAAAAAACTTCTTGTTTTTCGGTTGCCTCGGTGTCGAGGCAACTGCATCCGATAGGTCCATCGGTTCTGGACCTCCTCCGCCCGCGCTCTGGCGCGGGTTTTGGTATCTCGGCACGAAGTGTGAGCTTCGTCTGTTTGGGAAGTTGGTTTGATTAACATGCTGCACTGGCGGCATGTTAAAGTCCAAAGGCTGTTAAGCCCTTCGACTGAGACCAGCATGCGTTGACGCTGAACGCATGCTGAATTCCACTCGGGTGCTTTGGTCAATAGCATCCCTCAGAGTCTTTGGCGGAATCCGATAAAGACTCTGTTTGATGGGACCGTCATTCAGTCCCTTCATGAAGCCAGTGACCTGCATGGCAGGGGGCACGGGTTCGTATACAATATTTGATAACAAATATTGTATTTTCTGAGCGTACGCATGTAGGCTCAGCTTGCCCTGCTTGAGTTCCATGAACTCTTCGTGGCATCTAAGCTTCATTTCTGGAGCTTCGAAGTTGAGCTTCAGCTCAGCTTTTAAATCCTGATACGCAGGAACGCAGATCCATCAGTGGCTCTGCGGCTCATCGCCCATGCCCTGGCGCGACCGCCTAGGCATGTGGTGTCGAAATAAGCTTGTGAACGTGGGTCCACAATCTTTTGCGCAGAGAGGGCATCTTCCACCTCTGCGAACCACCTACGAAGGGGTTCACCCCCTTCGCCAGTAAAGGGCGGAATCCGCGCCTTTACCACTTCAACGCTCAAACTAGGTGTGGGCGTTGTTGTTGTTTACGACCGCAATATTGCGTTGCGCACTTGATGATCAACATACATCCTCTTAAAACGGGTAACTGTCTCTAAGGCTTCCTCCGGGGTTTTACCTCGGAGGAGAGAGATGATCTCGGGCCCTATGGTCCGGATCATCTCTATCACAGTGGTCACAGTACTCTGTGACCAGTTAGGGAAGTTTTCCCTAACTAAATCATGCGCGAGCTGTCGCTCACGCTCACGATCGCTGGCCGTCGCCATGACATCCGGCGAATCTTAAACCTTCGTCTCACTAGCTAACTAGCGGAACGCGTCAACAGTGGTCGTTTAGACGGACCACAAAGTGCTACCAGGTGTAACAGGCTAGCTGTTACTGGCTTACACTGTAAAATTGCAGTGAGGAAGCGTGCAATTTAATAGGACCAAATGTAATTTGGCCGTCCTTAGTTTACTTAAGATAAACTTTAGGGTAGACTAATCAATTAATCAATCAATCTCTTAAGTGAATATATATTAGATATATATAACTTAAGGCTACTTGCCAGGAATAAGGTAAGTTTAAGAGTGCATATATTATGAGTGGTTTAGGGTTAATATCTATAATTAGATCTAAACTAATCATACAAACATGTAGTATAAAGCTGGTCTGAATGATATCGTTATCATTAGATTACTTCTTAGATTCGATAATTATATCAGAATCTGTTCTCAAAGTGGATTATA
>MIQA02010071.1:0-10868 GCA_001887855.2 Sclerospora graminicola | reverse complement strand
ATCGGTCACTTCCATCCGCTTGATCGTGACGACTCGGGTGTTCCATGTTGAAAGCTCACCTTGTGTATCCCTCAGTACTGGCTGGGTTTGCTCTCTTGGTGGACCTTAGGGCGAAAGGTGTAAAATCCGTCGAATAGGGAGATGAGGGTTAGGACTAGGGGTAGCTCCTGGGCGGAAATCGTCACCGGGGAGCTCGACTGTCAATATACTTGAACTTTGTATACTGCGACGGCTGGACCGAGAATAATCGATCGGCCAGCCAAACCAATAATAATGAAGGGTAAATCCAAACGTGTACGTAAAGGGGAATCCAAATGTAACTCCACAATCTTCCACAGAAGGCCAAAATGTTACCACTTCCCAATACTTAATATACCGTGTTCAAAACACGGGCGACTTGAGGTGAGTATACGAAACGCCGCGACTCCCGGTCAGGGGACTTCCGGTGGGTTAATTTAACCTTCCCCGGGCAAACCAATAGCAGCAAGAGGGGACCTTGTTAGCCCTCCGCTGTGAACCAATAAAAGCGGCTTGTGTCTAAGAAAGCGACACGTATACTGATTTATCCCTATATCCAATACTCCCTTTTGTGTAACCTACCCCAAATAGCCCGGTTGAACAGTCATGTGTCTTACCCGAAGTAGCCCGGTTAACTCCGATTTTTGTGTACCCGCCCGGCCGGTACACCAACCCCAGATGGTACCAGCCCGGCCGGTACACCGAACCTAGCTGGTACCAGTCCGGCTGGTACATCGAACCCGGCCGGCTCGGCCGGATGGCCATCCATCTGAGCTCCCTGGCCGCTGGCGCTAGCACTTCCTTGGCAGCTCCTCGTCCGATCCGGGTGCCTCCTTCATCCACTAGAACATTCATCCTCCTTCAGGCCCCTTTCACTCATACCTTCCAACCAATCCGCCACCGATCCGCCCCTCGGCCGTCCGCCATCCGCGTTCATCCCGTCCGCTTAGCCCGCTAGCCCAACTATCGACGTCTTCAGTCGCGTTTGTCCGACCTGATTCCAGGCCAGGTGCCGTCCGGCCGCTAGTAGATACATCCGGCGGCCCTTAGATCGCGTCCCCTGTTGACCGGTCCGGGCATCCAGCTAAGGGCGACATTTCCACCAATCAGGTGGGGGCGTCCACTGTCATTAGTCCGTTAATTTCTTGGTCACTTCACCATAGCCGCCCCTGAGCCTTGTCGCAGCCGCACAACGGTTGGGGCACGAGCTCACCACATCTCTCACACTTCGATTTTCACTGTCCCTATGTCCGACCGCGGCAACGCCCGCATTGATCCCCTGTCGGGACGCTCCCCGGCCACTACGCAGCCATCGGCCGTAGGCCCTGATGCCCGTCCTGCCGTCCTAGAGCGTCGTCCAGGGCAGCCCGACGTGGCTACCCTGCAAGCTCAAATTGCTGCCCTGACCACTCAAGTGGCTAGCCTGGAGAAGACTAATGCCGAGTTGGCTCTGACCGCACGGCTGGCCGATCAGCAGGCAGATGAATCCCGGGTCCGGGAGGTACTGGCTAAACCTCCAATCCCATAGCCGCATCAGCCGACTAGAGAGTGAGAAGACCGACCTTCTTAAAGAGAGGGACCACTTCCAACAGCTGTCAGACTCGCAGCGCATCCTGAACCAAAAGGCCACGGCCGCCTTGAAAATCCAAGTTAAGTGCATCTTCTCTTGTTCGGGACCATCCCCAGCCCGCTCACCCTGTATGCGTTCTCAGAACAGAATGTCATGTGCTTCCGCGTCTTGATGATCGAGTCTTCTCAAGCCGCGCGCGAGGTGACGGCGCATTACGAGAGGTACATCCTCCTCTCTCGGCAATTGGAGAGTTCGCAGATAAAGTTAGGCAATCTGGAATATCGCTGGATCCGGCTCGCCAAGAAGCTGGAGAAACATCAGAAGACATTGTACCGGTTGGCCTCTGCATTGCCCGAGCTTCAGCGTCGAATCCGAGAGCTCGAAGCCGAATATGCCGAGACCCAATCGGACGTGGGTGAAGCTCGGGAGGTGTTTTCCAAGCTTGCGCAGGATCGTACGAACTGTTTATCCTCCATAAAGGAAGGTCGAGCTCGGCTGATCGCGTCGGGTACCCGGGTGGAACGTCTATGAAGGGCCCTGCTCCCATCCGGGAGGCTATTAGGCACCCCCTCGACTTAGCTTGTCCGCGGGATCTCGATCCGACCGCTCCCGCTCCTCCACCTCTCCCGTCGGCCGCTGGTTCTGCTGAGGGCGTCCAAACATCCAGAGCGGAGGCGTCCGCCCCAGCATCGGTGACCGGTAGCACGGGAGGGGCTCCTATACTTCCCGAAGCCCTAACCCGCCACCGGTGCCAGCCGGCGAGTCGGCGGCTTCTCCATCGTACTTTGAGGATCTTCCGGTACACAGAAAAACACGTCGGTCCAGCCGGGTTGCGTCGCTCCATCCCCCCGTGGCAGTCAAACGGCCTAAGCAGTCCGCCGCGCCGGTAGCGCGGCTCAGGATCGTGGAGACAATGGACCGGGTCCTAACCCCACCTCGATCCCAGCTCCGTCCGGTTCGCTGACTTCCGGGAAGTCCCCCCGTCGTTCTCGCGTTACAAGATCTTCATCTAAAGCTTCGTCTGTTTCGGCTCTCCTCAGAGTCTCCCCTCATGACCCTCAAGGTCCATCTACCGCCTCTCCCGATGGGGAGGGGGCGCCCGACCTACCGGACATGGACTGTGATGAGGCCGCCGCCGAGGGCTACGAGGGGTCACCTTCCCCGGACGTCTTTGCGTTCGACGAGAACGAGTCTAAGGAGTCCTCCGAGGAATCTCCCCGTCTTGGGTTCCCCGCCGGAAAGTCATGACGGCTTCCGAGCTGACTGCGGCCTTCCCTTGGTCCAAGACGCAATTAGAGGGCTTGCGTACCCAAGACCTCACTGGCGCCTTTGTCGCCCGGGCTTTGTCTCGCCCGCCGTTGTGGATATTTCCACCGGCACCCGCGATGCCTAAGAACACGGACTGGATTCCTAAGCTTGTGGCGATCGGGCCGCTGGACGCGATCTTGTCTCGCAAATCCTGGGCCGTACTGGCGACGGACATGCCAGGAATGGGCCTACCCCATTTTGGCTGGTTCGCGGATTTTCGGAGGCTTGTAAAGAGTATCTCTCCCGGCATGGGCAAGCCATCTGGGAGTCTACCCATCATCTCTTCATCTCTGTTGCCGCCGGGCGTGAGTCTCCTGCTCTAGCCCAACACCGAGCCGACCGTAAGAACCGTCGGAACCGAGCGACCGAGGGCTGGACAAAGGTCTGCAACTTTGTTGTTGCTGGCATCCATCTCGGCCACTGCGACTTGGACATTTTTCTCCACCCTATCATGCTACATCTGGCCAACCGCCGGGTGGAGAAAAGCGGGTATCCGGCCGAAAGCGGGACTTGGTATCCAGGATTGGGTCGGGCTACCACTCTCCAAGCTTCGCTCGATGAACTCGATCAACAGGATCCGTGGCGCAACCAGTACCGGCAGGACCCCGATCGCCACCCTGGCCTCCGCGTGCCCCGACTCCGAAACAAGTTCCGCTGAGCTCGCCAGGGATGATTCATGAGGCCAGTCTTACTTATTTCTATCTTCTTCATCCATTTATGGCTATTGGCCTCGATAATACATCTTTTTTTCGTTTGCCACGCTTGTCTGTCCTTCTAATTCGAAATATCCATCCGGCTTCAAACTCCTGCTGATCCCTCAAAATCTTCCATCCGGCATCATACGGACTCGAAGATTACTCCAACACCCGATCGGCCCACTTCTGACCAGACCAATTTCCATCCGCCGGTTGATTGGCTGATTGGTGTTAATTTATCCGGCCGTGCCTGCTATCCGGCAGCCGGATGGACTAATTTCCTGGCTCCGCCTCACCTTCTTCATGGGTCTGCATGACCCCGAAGCGGTTTCGGCTCGCCCGTCGGCGATCGAATTCTCTCATTAAAGCTCCACAATTTAGATCCAGCTCGTCCACCCACGACCGCTCCTCGCAATTTTTCCACTGCACGAGAAACTCTCTGTGGATCCGCCCAAACCGGGTTTTCCGTCCATTCCGAACGTCCAAAATTTCTTCTACTTCGTACTCATCCGGATCTAGCGGCTTGTCCCAGCTATCCTCCGGCAGTAGGGCTTCGTCGAAGTCGAGCCGGTCGCTCTCCACCGTAAGGTGCGTATTCGGGCGGTCCGGGAAGTGTTTAACCAACTTCAACTTGGAAACATGCACTATCGGGAAAACGTTATAATCCGTGCCTGCCGTAACCAGCTTGACTGCATGATCCCCGACCAGTTCTGCTACTCGGAAAGGGCCATGCCACATATGAGCCAACTTCCGTGCATAGCCCTCCTTGACCCGATCCAGATACAGCCATACCCGGGAACCTGGCTCTATGCCGTGTTCTCTGGCTCGGTCGTTATTCTGATCGGCGCGGTCCTTGATTGCTTGTCGGAGGCGTTCGTTTACCTGTTCCCTCGCCAGTGAATAGTGGCGTTGCACTCCCATCCTCCAGCGACGGGCGTCTCTGTCCCGGCTTCTGGTGCACCCTATTGGTATGGCGGCTTCCAAAGTGGATCGGGGATCCCATCCGTAAGCTAAATAAAAAGGGGTGTCGCCCCTTACCCGATCGTACGACGAATTGATGGCGAAAACCAGTCTCTCCGCATATTCGTCCCAGTCGCACTGATCCGCCTCCACCACATACATCTTGAGGGCTCTGGTCAGAGTCTGGACCATCCTTTCGGCCTTTCCGTTCGCCTGCGGGCGGTAAGCCATAGTTGCGCTCTGTTTCTGTCCTAAGATCTTGTTGAAAGCTCGGAATACGTCCGCCATAAATCCGGGCTCCCTATCGTGCCGGATGACCTCGCTCGCCCCGAACCGCCTGAACACACATTCCTCGTAGCTTTGCGCAACCTGTTGGGCGGTACGGGTGGAACTGGCCTTTGCTATGACCAGCCCGGTAAACAAATCCGTCCAGATCAGCAGCTCTGTGTACCCATTTCGAGATTTGGGTAAGGACGGGATATGATCCATCGCAATGACTTGAAAAGGATAGGTAGCTTGTATATTCCCCGGCGACCGTCCTCTGATGGTCGGCCGGCCTTTCCCTGTTTCACAGTCCGGACAACTTCCCACATAGGCTTGTACGCTGCGGTAGAGCCCCCGCCAGTGGAAATGTGCCTTAATCTTGTGATATGTCCGGCCGATGCCCTGATGTCCTCCTTCTAAGCTCACGTGATAATGATGGAGGATATCCGGCTGTAGGGTAGTGGGTACGACTAGCCGAGCGGATTTATCCCTCTCGATCTCCGGCTGGTCAGCGTCTCGGTAGAAAAACAGTAACCCGTTTTCATCCACTTCGTAATCCGGGGCTAGCTTGAAGCATTCTTTAGCTTGTTCGGCGGTCAGTTTATCCACTTCCCCTTTAAGGTATGCCTTGAGATCCACTATCCACTCTTCCTCGTCCTGCGCTTGGAGAATCCGCTCTGCTCGTAACTGTTGCACTATCCCTTCGCTCATTGCTTCCGGAGATAGTGAGCCAGCGGCTGAAGAACGGCGCATCTGCGACCGGGTGACGGCGCTCACCTGGATTACCTCCTCCGTGTTGGCCGGATGGATAATTTCGGGCAGCCGATTGATCTCCGTCAAATCTGATAACAGAGCTGGATCGGAAACCGTTACCCCGACTTGGTCACGCATGGCCAGCGTAGCCAAGTGATCTGCGCTCTTATTCCAGTCCCGTTTGACATGTACCAGCTCGTGTTCTGGCCATTTCCGCAGGGCGGACATAACCCGATCGTTCAACAGTCTCAGCCGGGGCGCCTTGCACTCTATCTCTCCTGTGATTTGCCGGATCACCAGATTGGAATCACCACATATGATGATCCGCCCCTGTGTCCGGCCAGCCAGCAGATCTAGGCAAAGTAAAAGCCCTCTGTACTCCGCTTCGTTCACAGTTATGCCAGGCGTGAAATCCGAGGCGGCCGTGACCACTTTCCATTCGGGCGACTTCCACACAATAGCACTATAGGCCCCGACTCCCTTCTTTACACTCGCCGACCCGTCAAAACTCAAAACCATTAGCTCCTCCGTGGGTCCCACTGTTGGCGGCGGTAATATGATGGATTGTCGAGGCTGCTTCCGAGGCGCTATCAGTGCTTCCTCCACTTCTGCCCTTGGGGTAATTCTGGCCGCCAGCGTGCCCAGTATCTCCTCTTCTCCCCTAGTAGACTTGATCACTTCGAGGGACCACTGAGACAGCAGAGCCGCCCATCTACCCAGCCGGCCGTCAATTCCATTCGCCGTCAGGAGCCATGATAGGGTCGACCGTCTAGATAGTACCTTGATAGGCCGAGACACCAGCATAGTATAGCACACATCCAAGATCCGCAATAAGGCCAAAACTTCTTTATCCACTAGTCCGTAGTTAACTTCGTTAGCCTTCAGGGTCCGGCTGGTAAATGTCACAGGACAGTACACTCCGTCATGATCTTGAACAAGGGCAGCTGAGATGGCCCATTTGTTAGCGTAGATGATGACCACAGGAACCTTATTAACATCGAAATGTTTCAGGACCGGTGTAGTCGCCATCTTCGCCTTCAACATGCCAAAGGCTACCATCGCTCGGGTCATGTGATCGTCCGGGCCGGCCACGCAGGAATCCGGCGGCCGGCCGCCTATCTGGGCAGACAAGGGCTCCTTCTCATTGGACGAAATAGTTGACAAGGGCGGCATCCCATTGGCTGATATTGCTGGCTCGGCTCACGCTTCCGCTTGCCTATCCTGCTCTCTCAGCTTGTGGTAATCCACCTCCCGTAATTCATACAAAACCGCCGCATAGACCGCGAAATCCTCAATGAACCGACTGTAGTAATTCAGGCTGCCCAAAAAGGATTGCATAGCCTTTAGGGACCGCGGGAAAGGTAGATTACTCAAGGACTCCAAATCCTTCGGATTAGCTTCCAATCCGGCGATCGAAACCTGATGGCCCAAATAGGTCACCTTAGTCTTTCCCCAGAAACTCTTAACCACACTAATCGAAAGATTCCACTTTTCACACGTAATCATCAACTTCTCCACTTTGTCACACAGTAAATCCCAAGTAGTTGCCGTAACGAGAATGTCATCAATGTAAGACCGCCGCCCCAAAACTGAAGGTTTTGGGTCGGGGTCCGGGTCACCTTCGGTGAACACGTCTCCGACAAGAGCCGGGTCTTGATCCGCCTTGATCTTGAAGTGTCCGTACAGCGCGTTATCTATCAGCCGTTGATAAATCTGCGGGGCATTCTTCAGACCGAACGGCATCCGGTTCCACTCGAACAACCCGAAAGGCGTCACGAACGCAGAGATCTCCCGTGCACGATCGGTCATAGAGACCACCCAGAATCCGCTGGCCATGTCCAATGAGCAATACCACAAAACTTTATCCAAGTCCTCCAGCAAATCATTTATCAACGGCATCGGGTAAACCATCAGCTTAGTCAGCCGGTTCACCAGCCGGTAGTCAATACACGGCCTTATATCCACCCCATTCTTCTTGATATGATTACAATGGGCGAAGCCCATGGCGAGGTGGACGGCTGAATTATCTTGGTTGCCAGCAATTCCTTGATAAGTTCTGATAGCTTTTCCCGATACTGGGGGGCGACTCTTCGGCATTTTTGTGCAACCGGCTTGGCGTTTCCCACATCAATGTCGCATACCGCCCCATGGGCGGCCGGAGGAAGTGTGTTTCCGATCAGCAGATGTTTTCGTTTCCATATGATATCCTTCAGCCTGCTGATCTCTTCCGGGGTGTTCACATCCGGGTCTCTCACTTGCAGATCGTCAATTGTAACCGCTGGTGGCAGGGGGTTACCTCAGGTAGCACCGCCATCTGATCCTCCATGCCTTCAACATATAGCTCGCCCCCTTCATGAATGCAGACTTGGTCAGCTTCGACTACTTCGGGATCCTGATCGGCCTGGGTCGATCCGCCTTCGGCTATTTCCGAATTTCGATCGGCCGGCCGGGTCGATCCGCCTTCACCTCGGTCATCACACCATCCGCCATCGGGGTTGTCCTCATATGTAACTCCGCTTTGTCCTTCCTCCCGATTCTGTCGTTCGTCCGTCTTCCTCTGGGTGGGCAAAACCAGTTCCGCGATCGGGGCATAGTCTCGGCCAATACGTTCAGCCGGATCCGGCGACGGCCGGCTCCGCGTCAATATTTTAGAAGGGGTCCGGTACTCGGGTTTAGCCACCATCGGCGTCTGGTCCTCTTCTAATTATTCCTCTTCGCTGACCAGATCGGTGGTTGCCTGAAAAGCCAGGTTTTGTCACTCAATATAGCGTCTTGAGCCAATAGTGACATAGCCCGGCCGGCGGGGTACCTTGTCCTCGGCCAGCCACATTCCAATAATCACGTCTTCATGCAAGGTGAGGGGCCTTTCCGAGATGTTGGTCACGCTTATAGAGTTGAGATGACCACCCCCTTTAACAAACGAGGGTACCCAGCACTCGCCCCTTGTCAGCCATAACTTGCTCCGCCTGTCGTGTGGTCGTACCATTACTTCCACCGCTTTTCCAACTGGCACCGTTACAAACTGACCTAACTTGAGGATCTGGACGTGGGCACCATATAAGGGCCGCCGGCCGGCCAGCTGGATCTGTACCTCATCCGGCAACGTCAATGTTCCATGCGATAAATCCAGCCGTATGCCGGTCGGGACCATAAAGTCCATACCTAGAATTGCATCCTGCCTGGCGAGCTTGCCTACCCAGGCGGTAAAGTAATACACCAAAGACCCAGCTAACGTAATCTTAACTCTTGTCCTTCCTTGGGTCATATATGGACTTTCTCCAATGCCGATAGATTCCTGCCGCTTCGTCTCGTCTATCTCACACTCCACCTTACGAGCAAAGGTGGTGTCCACGATAGATACTTCCGCGCCAGAGTTGAACAGCATGGTAGCCTTCTGGTTATTGATTTTTCCATCCGCCTTGGCCTGCTTGAACCATTTATCCGGCGAGTGATACTTCCAATAACCTCGCGACTCGCCAGGTAACAGGTTCAATTCCATACGCACTTCAGACCGAGAATACTCATCCGTCCGTATACTGCTCACCAGGAAGGGGTCAGCCGTGCTGCCCGGGGACCGGATGACGTAATCGTCAAACTTACATGTATTGTCGATTACGCTTTGCTTCTTGATTATCCTCCTTAACGACATATGCATAGATACTAACACTAGACCGCTCGGCTCTACCAGATTCTAACCTGGCGAGCGATCTAGTTTAACATCTTTTCCACCCCGGGCGGCAACATTCCAGCATGCTTGGTCGGGACGTACCACTTCTTCATCTGGTTGTAGATTTCTTCAATGGGGCACAGTCCCGCCTCATGCACTTCCCCGCAAGTCTTGCAGGTAAACAAGCAGTGTTCCGCCGGATGTCCTTTCCTTTCGCACTTCTTGCAGGTCAGCCGCTTCCAACAGCTCCGGTCGTCATGCTTGATGGACCCACAGTGGGTACATTCGCGTCTGGGGTAATCCTGGTCAGTTCGAGCCGAAAAACCCTTCGGCTGACTGGACCCGGCTGGCAGCCTGGATGGCTGACTGGCTTCTGCCGAGAACAGGTACCGGTACTGCTCCTCTTCGGACTCGCCCCCAGATCGCTGATACTCCTCTTCCGAGCTGGTCGCGTCTGACTCTCGGGCGACCATGCGGACGGCTCGGGCCGTCCTGGTAGGTGGCGGCCGGCTCGCTTAATCCGCGTTAAAACGAGACTTGAAGCGGCCGGTTCCAACTGCCGCCTTGGGGCCTCGCTTCTTCGCTCTTAGGTAGGTGCGCAGCGTCAATTCCAGCTCCGTGGTGTTCTTCAATCGCAGTAACGCCAGCTGGTCTGCCAGCTCCCGATCGTCCAACGTGCTGATGAAATGTTCCACATGTTCACGAGCGGCTTCCGACCGGGTGGCATCTTGGGATATCCGCCCTTTTGCCAGCGACATTTAAGCGATGGAGATACTCCAGGGGGGTCTCATCCGCCCGCTTCTTGGTGTGGAAATATTGTCGCGCCGCTGACGTTCCAGATCCGCAGTATTGTTCCTCGAACGCACCGGCCAATCCCCTCCAGTTTCCTCGGATTTCCCGGCTGAGCTGTTGGATCCAGTTTTTCGCTGGACCTTTCATCAAATCCCCAAAGATCAGGCACTTCTCATAGTCCGACGTCCGGTCTCTGAGAAATGCCGACTTCGTCTTGCTCAGCCATCCTCGGTCTTGGTCCTCGTCCGTGTCTCGTCCAGTGAAATCCTTTAGCTCGGACGTGGCAGACATTCGCACCCTCGTAATCGCTCCCGAATCTGAATTAAAAGCTTGGGCCGAGGCCATGTGGGCTCGGCGAGCCATCCCCAGGTCCAGGTCATCCGGATCGTAGTAATACTTGACCGTCTTGACGGATTCCATATCCACGTCGCTAAGAGACAGCTTCCTATTCGTTGGCCGCCGTCCGGTCCGGCGACCTGTCTGGCGGCTCGGCGGATACTTGGAAGAGCAACGTCGGCTGAGTGCCAGCCGCGGCAGTCCGAAGTCACCGGACCAGCCGACTTGTCGTGGAAGTCAGGCGTCCGAGCCAGTCCAGTACTATGCGAGGGAGCCGAGTGACGAAGACATGGAGTCGGTGCAGTCCAAGCAAACCCCATGCCGCCCTCGTTCCATCATCGCCGAAAACATGTTATGCAGGTGATCCGGCACTTGAAGGCTCTCCTGGGTGTCGGCTTGAGGGCGACTTGGGGGCGGCTGGGCTTCCAGATCGACATCCCTTTTTGATCCGCCCATCCGCGTCTTCCTCCTTCGGCTCTGGATCCGCCGTCGCCGTCCGAGCCTG
>MIQA02010063.1:0-14570 GCA_001887855.2 Sclerospora graminicola | reverse complement strand
ATACAGTGCTGGCCAAAAATATAGACCCACATTCATTCTTCGGTTTAAAGTTGCATAAACATCGGTGATCAGCGTGTGCGCGTGGCCAACAGATTGGCAAGCCCCAGGCGAAGCAAACGAGACCTTCCACTTCGCGATCCGACCAGAACTTGCAACACAAGGCAGCGAAAACCAAAATTCTCCGCGATATGCATGATGTTGTGTGTCTGTGTGTACCAATAACTCACGGCCTATGCATTATTTGGCTCTCAGAACATGCCGGCAGGCACCAAGCTTTCCCTTTAGGAGCAGGGGAAGGTTTTGGCTTTCCGAGAGGTCGGACTGAGCAAGCATGAGTGCGCTAAGCGTGTGGGGCGTTCTGCAAAGGCTATTCGCACATTCCTAAACGATCCCGAAACCTACAACACCGCGAAGCCCCCCGAAGACCCACCAAGCTGACGCCGGCCGCCCAACGTCGCCTGTTCCGTGCCGCTTCGAACTCCAGTTTGAGCTTCAGAGAGCTCGTCAATGAGATGGAGCTGCTGGTGAGCTCGCGGCGCGTTCGCTCGCTGCTCCAGGAGAACCCCAACCTCCAGTATACCAAGCGCATGACCGCCCCCCTCCTCACTCCTGCACACATGCAGAAGCGGGTCGCATGGGCTGAGGAGATGGTGCCGTGGACTGCTGCTGATTGGGCTCGAGTCGTCTTCAGTGACGAGAAGAAATTTAACTTAGATGGGCCTGATGGTATGCAGTACTACTGGCATGATTTGAGGAAGGAGAAGCAGATCTTTTCGAAGCGGCAGTCAGGGGGCGGCAGCGTCATGGTGTGGGAAGCTTTTAGCACCCACGGCACGTCGCAGCTTGCGATTTTGGATGGCAATCAAGACAGCACCGACTACGTGAACACCCTCTCCGAGCATCTACTGCCGTGCATCGATATGCACTACGGCCGGGAATGCGTGTTCCAACAGGACGGAGCCTCGATCCACACCTCTGTCGAAACGGAGGACTTCTTCGAGGAGCAAAATGTGCGCGTTCTCAACTGGCCAGCCAAGTCTCCTGACCTAAACCCCATTGAAAATATGTGGGGGGCCGCCCATGGTATACGCCCATGGGCGGCAATTCATGACCAAGGAGGAGCTCAAGAAGACCATCTTGCAATCCTGGGCCGAAATCAGTCAGGATTTGATCCAAAATCTGCTTGCGTCCATGCGAAAGCGATGCGTGGCTATTTTGAAAGACGACGGAGCTAAGACTAAGTACTGGCAGTGCGTTTGCGCAGAGCTAACATGCAAATCCAGCTTCTGATCAATACAAAACAGCATGTGGGGCTATACTTTTTGCCACATACATAAGGGATCAACTTTGAGTTTTGTGGGTTGTGCTGATCCGTTTTCAGTGAAAAAAACGGCATTCGAACCGATTTTTTTCTCCTTTTCCGTTGGCCATAATTTGATCTTCATCCGTTAAATTTATGCAAAAAATACGTGTGAGTCTATAGTTTTGGCGAGCACTGTACAGCGATCACACCACCCACTTTCACACTCACAGGTGAGCTGCCAAGTGTTGGGCCAAGCTGGACAAATGGCCATGGTGGCCAGCTCTATCCACGGTGCGAACTCCTGGCTCCGATATGGGGTCGCTAGAATTAAGGCTTGAAGAAAGACAGCCGCTAGACGGAACAGATTTTGCGGAACGCTGCAGGTACTGAACCATACTGAGATCTTTTAAACAAAGATGTTGACAACTTTCACTTTTGTTGTAGGTGCTGGGTGAAAAACAGTCAAATTACAGATTCATTCGGATCCAAATTTGAGGAAATCGTTTTTAAAGGGAAAGGGGAAAAGAGCTAGATTGGGTAACGGTTTAGAGCTCACGATTGATTATGACATGTAAGCGTCGGATCAGAACGTGCAGCAGTCTCTTGCATTTATGAGCAATTCATTGTCGGGTGAATCACATTCCAGTGGTGAAATTTTGGTCTTCATAAAGAAACTAACTCGATTAACCGAGACTACATAGCGAGCTGATAATAAGGTACGTGAAATTGAAGCTGCATTGAAAAACAAGCTAGATGAATTCGCTGAAAAGGCTTCAAAAGCTAAAATACTTCGGAATGCTCCGTTTCGTATGTAAGATTTTTTACTCGATGAAAACGTTGGTTTTCTAACACCCGTTACCTATGTTTTAGCTGTACAAGTTCGTGCTCCTTCCACGTCTTCGAGCTCTGGTACTCAACAAAAAGATAGTGAGGATAAAAGCTTCGATCGTCCAAACGTAAAGCCACCAGCAAAAGTAAAAAAGTGATGCCAACGAGGATTTACGTGAAGATAGAGCTGCTAAGCGTCTCGCGACTTCTGGCCTACCCGCAAGCGCTGAAAGATTACCACATTCCAAGCGTACTGGTGCAAGGATGGAGCTAGCACTTGATGATGCTATCATGAAATATCAAGGCCGGAACCTTAAAGCAGTTGTTACTACTCGTGCGTTACGCTGTTTTCTGCGTCAAATTCGTGGGAGTGTATAACTAAATCACTATGCGATTTTGTAGCTGCTAAGCTTGATGTTGTTAAAGCTGATTACTAAACTTTCTGGAAGTGCAAGCTGCCATAGTCCCATTTGAACATTCTCACTTCACATGGGCAGTCTCTACATGTAAGCGTAATATTTGTAGCATATTCCAAAACGCTTAGCATATTTTTGACGCATGTGGCTATCATAGTGGAAGTCCATTGCCGCTGACCACGAGTCTGAAGCAGGTTTTTGAGTTATCGGATAGTCTGTCGAGCATCTTGTTGGACATTCCGCAAGCTAATCCCAGTACCTTTGGCTTCGGTGTGAAAGACCACTTCTCAATTGATCAGTAGTACCGAGACTTGAATCCGAAGTCTTTTGGGTTTTAACGCCCATAACGTATTAATACATATACCGGTAAGCTCTAATATAGAAACGTCATCATCTGTATTTTGTACTCAGTATACACTACAATACATGACTGGACTAAAACCTGAGCAAGCGCAGTTTTAGATCCTAAAATTCCATCGCTTCGTGAAAAAATCATAGTACTGGAATGGAAGAAGTACGTTGACGACTTCAACAAATATCTTCATGAAGATCAGAAGGAGATTCGATTGTAAGGATCCGTTCAAACATATAGTCATGTCGTAAAAGGCAAGCAGTTTGAACGCAGATGAATGACAACACGTTTAGAGGACAAGCTTGTTCAGTTATTGGCTTTGCTTTAGAATGCAAAACTCACAACTGACCTGTAAAAATCAATAGATGAATACAAGACCTACCAAATTCGATACAACCAGGCTACTTAGGGAAAAGTTCACCTCTGTTTGAGTCACCTCGGTTAGAGGCTCCTAACCGAAGGGCCAACCAAGTTAAAGAAGACACACCGACCTTTCATAAAAAATGTGATATGGGTGAGCGAAAACAGTGTCATCCATGTCTGTGGGTTTTGGGTAGAGGTGCCAAAGTTATGAGGTTGACCCAACCCCAACCACGGGGCTGGGTTCGGGGATGGACATGGTCGAGCCCCTGAACCTCAACCGCTTGTACTGTAATCTACCTTTTAGTGGTCATTATACAAAATCACATACATAAATTTGACCACAGAGAAGGCGTCCCACACGCCGAAAGTAAAACAAGGAATGTGATTATGTAGACGTTGTAGGACTCTCAGGTTACGAAGAAGAAAGGATAAAAGTTACTTCGACATATAATCTTTCATTTTAAAATACTTCCTGTCGACTTAAAAAAAAGTGTAACCATTGCCTTAAGCTTTCAAGAAGAGCGTTGCTCATTAAGCACCGCAGCTAAAACTTTCCTTGAAGTTCGCTTACTTGTTAGGAACTACTTGTACTCCCTACAAATCACCACATACTCATATGTTTTGAAGGAAGAACAAGTCTAGAAATGCTCCTGATGCATGCCATTTCGAATCATTTCTTCGCACGTTTTGCCACCATCGTGAACGGTTTATTCTCGCTTACATTAAAGGTCAACACTTTATCGTCCTGAAAACTTTCTTGCTTCCCGTCTCTTTAGGAATGTACCCGTAGTAGTCACAGGAATATGTAGAAACGGATTGAACACTTGCTTCCCGTCAACGCAGAGAACATAAGACCGAAATTGAACGGGTCTGAATGTCGTGACGCGTCGCGTCCTCCCCTACTGTCAAAAGTGGGCACTCGATTTACAGTAATTCTACCGATCCTTGTGCAGTGACATCTGTATATACAGACGGATCATTGTACAGCGACATCTGCCCACCTCGAATTGAAAAGCTGGCGAGTATCTGATTCTATTTTGATCCATGTTCTTTAACGCTTTTGTCTGATCTTTCGCAGCAGCCGGATCTATCTCGTGCTTCTTCTTCTAGATTTTTTCCTCCGAATCGCTGTGGAAACAAGCACGAACTCCTTCCGCAACGATACCACCATTCCTTCCACGTCCAGCACTTGAAAGCGCGGGGGGTCCATCTAGTATCACTCGCGCGTTTTACTCGCTGTTTCATAGTTAGTGAGACTCCCTTGTAAGATCCCGTTTATGTGCACCTGCTCTGGTTTGCCTGCTCCCCATCAGATGCTGCTATATTAGCAAAATACGGTTATCCACATTATCACAGGATAAAATAAGTGCATTTCTGATTGGATAAAAGGGTTCATCTAACAGGGTTTAGCAGTCGCCAACCTCAACCCCAACGTTGGGGTTGAGGTCAAGGTTCGAACCGAATGAACCTCAACCTCGGCACCTCTAGTTTTGGGTAAAAGTTCCTGTATAATTTTATAACCGAGGATCTGTTGACTCAGCCGACCTCTTCGAGGTCAGTTGAGCCAACCGAGATGGTGACGACTATCTGACCAATCAGATGCCTCCATTTTTCAACCGAGCTGTTCCAGAACAGAGGTGAACTTTGCCCTTACTTGGGCATCAGCTGGTTCTGGTCACTTGGGTTTCTTTCAAACCCAGGCAGCCAAAACCCAGGTGGTTTTGGCGATTGGACAACGCTCTAAGCGGAGCGATCTACCAGGGAAGTAGGAAAAGAACGACTACCGCATAATCGTAGTCCTAAGCGCCATTTTGGTCTATGCGTCACAAGAATCTGACTAACCAAAAATCAGCGTCTGACCATATTGGCTCAAACTGGGTTTCACATCGTGGTGCTATTTTTAGCTTCAAGCTGTGCTAAATCTCAACCAATCGTGTCACTATGCAGGTAGACGTTTGGAAGATTTAATCACTTCGTGAGGCCTAATGATCTATCAAATACCATGGATTATCAACTGTTTAAAACCGGCATCAAGCCTAAGTGGGAAGATGCCGCCAACCGACGAGGCGGCAAATGGATGGTCCGTCTTCTCTAGGGCATTGCATCGCGTTATTGGGAAGATTTGGTACATCAAGTTGGCGCTTTGGGTGATGTTTTGCTTTGAAGGTCCTTGCAGTCATCGGCGAGTAATTTGATGTGGGCAATAAAATCTGTGGGACTATCATCTTGGTGCGTTAAAACGAAGACATTATCTCGCTCTGGAACCGCAACGCGGACAACAACGAGGCATGTTGTCGCATTCGATAAGAAGAAGTGACCAGAAACGCGACAAAGGGGGTGGATAACGACTAACTCAACTCGGTAATGACTTGTGCACTCCATCCTTCATTTTCTTCAACAGTGTCACGATGCGGCAAGTGCTTAACCTGCCGCAGTTTGTGGCATTAGAGTACAAACGCCATGATACGTCGCTGAATGACAATTCAAGTTTCCGAAACACAACACTGTGGCGCTCGGACAAAAACGATGGCAACAACTGTGATGGATCTTCGGGTCGGGATCGCACTTCAACGGGCTCTCGCTTTTCCCGTGACAAGTCTTCGAGCCACCAGAGATCTACATGGGGTCGTGAGAATAAGCGCTCCGCTTTCAAATCTGAAAGCAATGATGGCAGTCTCCATCGCAACAGCAGATAGAACGACGAGAAGGCTGAAGGTGAGCAATAGGACAAATTCGAGTCGGTATGATTCAGCTGTAGGATCAGTTAGTTCAGCTATAAGGGTTTAGCTAATCTCTTTGGTAATTACTGGCATATGTATGCAAAACAATTTTACTTATTAGTGACTGAAATTCACTTTCCACCGTGATATCGCAGACAAATATGGAACCGGTGCTCTGGTCGACACTCTGGTCGACAGCTTGCAGCGCATCAGCCTCACTAGCGAGGCTGTGCAGTCGGACGATGGCGTTGGCGCTAGCAGCATCGATACCAAGGATGATCTATAATTTGTAGTCGCCCCACTAATTTTAGTCGATCAACAGCTAAAACAACCATTTTGACGTATAAACCGAGGGTGATGGTGGATAGAACCCGATCCCATGGAGTGCATCAGGTCACCCTTAGGACAACGATTATGCGGTAAAACAGTAGCAGCAGACAAAGAACTCCCAGCAGAATGTTAAGGGACCTGCTGTTAAGCTCAGAGCGGAAACTTCTCACCCTACCTTAGTCGTGATAAGTAATGGTCAGCCAGAAGCATTGGAAAGGGAGATGATATCCGCACAACCCCCGTACACTTAACGATACAATATCGAACTAGTGTCACATAATGTTGCCGACTAGACTGTCTAAGGGCAAAGTTCACCTCTGTTCTGGAACAGCTCGGTTGAAAAAGGGAGGCATCTGATTGGTCAGATGGTCGTCACCATCTCGGTTGGCTCAACTGACCTCGAAGAGGTCGGCTGAGTCAACAGATCCTCGGTTATAAAATTATACAGGAATTTTCACCCAAAACTCACAGACATGGATGACACTGTTTTTGCTCACCCATATCACATTTTTTATGAAAGGTCGGTGTGTCTTCTTTAACTTGGTTGGCCCATCAGTTATGAGCCTCTAACCGAGGTGACTCAAACAGAGGTGAACTTTTCCCTAAACATATACCCTGTAATGAAGCAGAACTGACCTGGGACGGATTTAATTGAGATTGCGATTTACACGCAAGTTCGGAGACTTCGTACCAGCGACATTCATTGTGGCATCGTAATCTTTATGAACATTTTCATCTTAACAAATAGGCAATGCCCGTACGCGTCAGCTGGAGCCGGCTTCTACAGGTCTCACGATACAACTGAAGCGGCCACATTCTTCCTTCGCGTTGATCCATTTGGTGCCTGTGCCCCATAAAGGACAGAATGCGTCGTATCATTGTCAAAGTTGGCATCGCGACATAAAAAAACACTTTTCTCATTCACTATTCCTAAGTTACCCCCCAAACACTAAACTGTCACTGTCTGCTTTTCCAGGAAAACTTAGCTGCTTTCAGCGATATGGAAGTTCTACAATTGTGTTCGCGTATCGGTGGCAAAAGTCACTACTAAATTGAAAAACACAGAAATGCAACGTTTGCTTTTAACTGGTACAACAGGTGCTGAAAACCTAACATGTTGAATGAGTAATTACGCCAGTAAAAGAACTAACAGCAAAACGAAAATTTTTTGTTACATGCAAGAGAAGCGCACGAGATATGTTGCAACTTTACCATTATCGAAACCTCTTTTTGCGTCTTTCTTGATATTCGGATACCAGATGCGACCAAGCTGCTGAAAGTATTGAAAAAGACACCCAAAACGCAGGGTGTCTACGACAGGGCCGTTTAATACAGTTACAAGCAGAGATAGATAGATAGATAGATAGATGGATAGATAGATAGAGATGCAGGGCATCCAGACGGGCGTCTACCGCAGGGCGGTTACGAAGTTGAAAGCAACTTGAACTTTTAAATCGAGGAATTTTTATATGCATATATTTTCATGCTAGCTAAACATCTATTATATAAATAGGGCGTGCAGGGTGAGGTGCCAGTTGGCAATCTCACAGGTGGAGCGCTGGGCGCTAACACATTGAAGTAGAAGTACTTCTTCCCTTACCCTGATACCCAGGACCATTCCGGCACCGACTGTGACGGGTTTCCGTTTACACTTCCATACGGATAAACCTACGGAAGTGCATAAGTAGTGAAAGGTGACTACTTAACTACGTAAGTACGATTACACATAGTTACAAAAAGAGATATGGCTACAGCTGAAAATACCGAAACTCAGTAGGTTATGAGCCCAGCCGAGGATACTGATTGGTCGGAACCACGGGTCAAACCCGGAACCGGGGGAAACTCGGAGTACAAAAAGAAATAATCAGATCCACCCCCTTTGACAAGGAGCAAGTAGATTTTTGTGTGCGACAACGAGCTCTTCTTCCGCATAGGTCAAATATTGGGTAGTAAACATTGATATCAAGAAGAAGAAAATGGCGATAAAGGATACGACCCGTGACATTCGAGTACCTGAGTTGACGGGCGCCGAAGACTTTGCTATATGGAAGCTGAAAAAAGAGCAAAATTTGCCGCGCAAGGGATGTATGCGTTAGTATAAGGACGACAAAGATTCGAAGATGTGAGAAACACGAATGCTGAGCGATGTTGGGTATAAGAAACCGGAAGGCGCATATATTTCTCGTAGACTCCCTGAGTGCGAATTTGGCAATAAGACTCAACAACGCAATTGAGTCCGGAGAGGCGCATCGTTTGTAAACGGCAGTATTGGCGGAAGTTTTTGGGATGCCGCCACGAAACAGGCTAGACGTACTACAAGAAATGCTGAGCATGGAACTACGAACTGATGGTGTCTACGTATCCCAAAGTTAAGTTTCATGCGGACAGTGGATAATAGTAAGAAACACAATTATCGATTCAGATTATGAGCAGGTAGTGCTGCATTTAGAATACCCGAGAGTGGAGATCAACGCATGGAAGATTATACTAACGAGATGGTTGAGCTAGTCGTCGAACTGAAAAAAAGGCGTCGGTCCCTAACAGACCATAATTTTGGAGGGATACTGTTAACAAGAGCAGAGAGTGTCTATCCTGAACTAGACAACGAATACACGGATGAAGGCGCTTAATCCTGGCGCAGAGTTAACGCTGGCCCAAGTAAGACACCGATTGTTTAAAGCAGAGCGGATGACTTACTACACTGGTCAACGACGTGATGGAGCGCGCGGGGTCGCACTTCAAGTTAACGACGTTAAAGCACGCAGGGTGGGCCACCCCAAGTATACGAAGCGGGAGAAGCATAAGAATCAATGACGCGTATCCAGTGTCGTGGATGCGACACGTGATTGAACCAACGAAAGACGTGCTGAAGTGCAAGGACGACGAGGGCGCACACGTTATCGAAGACGGGCAACCAGCCGAAGCCATGGAAGTGGCCGCATAGGAGGTCGCGTCAGTAGCCGTCCGAGACAAGAAGGACGTGATGATAGGCAATCACACTATGGAGGACAGCAAGACTTTGTTCTCATGGTGACGACTGACGTTGAGAAGACTTCAAAAGACATTGCTGAAATGGAAGCTGGACTGTGGACGACAGGTCCACTTAAGCGGTGTACGTGAATGTTTTACGCGTTGAAGAAAGACAGCTAGTGATGATAAACGATTCCTATGTCACCGTTAAAGAGTAGGGCAGCGCGGTAACCATGATACAAGACGGAAAAACACTACAAAGATGTATACTGCAAATTGTGTGGTATGTGCCAGGGGCACGCGTCAATCTGATATTGCTGAACCTCATGCAAGAGCGGGGATTTTGCGTGCTAATTTCGCGCAACCAAAAGGTGTGCTGCTTTAAGCGAGAAAGGAGAAGGGACTCTACGGCACTTAAGATCAAATTAATGAAGATGGCGGGTATAAACCGCATGTTCTCCCCTCATCCTGCCCACAACCCGATGGGATCGTATGACGTTACGATAACCAACAAAGAGATGAAGAGTGCAAGCAAGAAAGCGCAAAATACAAAGGCTAACATGGAGACGTGGCGTCGTCGTTACAGCCATGTGGGAATGACTGTACTCTATAAGATGGAAAGAATAACCTGGTGGAGGGCATAAAGATCAATAAGGAGTTAAGCAACTATGCTTGCGTTCCAAGTGAAGTGTCTAAAACAAGACAAATGCATTATCCATTCAAAACTAAGAAGGCTGAAAGGCCACTGCAACGGCTACATATTGATGTGGATACTATTGAAGAAAAGAGTGCCATATGTGGGAGCATATTCTTTTCCTGCTTATTGTGGATGAATTTTCACGTTACAAGTGGACATTTCTATTGGATAGGAAGTCAAGTGCAGTTGAAAATATCAAGAAACTTATCGCAAGTCTAAACACAGAATTTTCACCACAAACGACGAGTGGTACAAGGTTTGTTTGTTGACCAAGCGACAGAGTTGATTAACTCGGTTAAAGAATTTGGATTTTTGAGCTCCTTTATTGATCTTATGGAAAACAATTCCGTGGCAAAACTACAGGGGAATTTCTGGTCAACAACCAACGATCTACTTCGCTAGAAGTAATCTTTGTAATTTGCCAGGGGTGCCCTCTAGCTTCCGTGTTATTCATCATTGCTGTTGAGCGATTAGCGTTAGCGTTGACACAAAACGAAAACCTTAATGAGATACCACTAGAAAGCACTATGGCTAGAGATACTCATCAACTCTCTGCTTTTTTTATAAGTCTACCCTTTTCAGGCAGCGCAGACCAGACACCACAAGTATTACAGGTAGTCCAAAGGTTTGGAAGTATGTCCGGGTTGAAGGTTCAACCCACAAAAAGGAGGTTTATTTTCTTAAGACGGTAAGTAACTGGTATGGTATTCCCGCGGTACGATATGGATACCTCGAGCATGAAGTTGATTTTTCTGACCTGATACAACGTCATTGGGCGGCAAAAATACGAAGTATGCAACGGCAGTTTGTCCCAATGCAACACGTCTATTATTGAAAATGTAATGTAATTGAACTCGGTAGTAGTCCCGGCTATCCTATTTATGGCTAGGGTATGCACGCCAACAGTCGACATAATGCGAACTTTGGTTCGTATTCAGAATAATTTTGTTTGGAGCAAGAGTACTGATGGGGTACAGGTTCGCCACAAAATATCACCTACCCTAATCTATACGCCTAAAGGAGCGGGGGTCTTGGACTAATTTTCCTTCTTTAGCAATCAGGGCTTAACGACTGAAATATACAACACAATGGTTATTATCGCAGGAGCATTTATAAAAAAGGGCATGGCTATAATGGCAGAAATTATGCCAAGTCCGAACTCAACCACCTGTCATATCACCGATAAAAGGGTACAGGAGGTGTGATTTTCAACTTTGGCGAAATGCGGCTGGAATTTGGTAGTTTGGCGACTCACTTATGCCAATGTGTTGGACCAGATCAACACTAAAACAAGAAATTGATAGGTACGTGAAGACGCATAAGCTTGCCCTGCTGGTATCGCTAAAAATGTGATCGAAAGGCCAGGGGAGCCCATTCTAAGGAGGAAATTACGGTAACGTAATTCATGAGATTATGGCGGGTCATCATTTTATGGCGGAAAAATTCTCGATAACCAATCAGAGACACGATATTCAAAATACACTCCAATCACTGGCTGGTTTTTCACAACATCAGTTTATGGCGTCCGGCGAGCAAATCACACGACGTTAGCGGGCAAAAACAGTCCAGTGATATTTCTCTCATAGTAACTAAAATATTATTTATCTCGATGTTCCCGTATGTTTTTTCGTTTCGTCTGACAAAAATAAACCACAATTGTAGCCGTTCTCCTCAATAGAGCTCCTGTCATAATCTGCTGCCTAGAAAAATCAAACTTTCCATTCGTGCGCCACTGGAGAAGACAAATACTAACGGCTTAGGTTTATAAACATACCAGCTGTCGCACCATTAAAACAGCTTTATTTATGTACCTGTCCCGATGCGATTGACTTAAAAGTGCCAAAATGGTGACCAAAGAGCTTAAATACCCATTTTGGCGCCATAATCTGATGAATTACGTTACACATAGACTTGAAAGCTATTCCGTTTTACGATTTACTTTCACAACAGAAAGTGGCGATTTGGGGAACGTTTAACTCAGCCAGAAATCCATGGATAAAGGAAGCAACATCCCCGGTTTTATCTCCCCGGAAATATGAGCGAATTCTAGAAGGGACCCTACTTTCATCGCAGGCTATCCGGCCCACTAACACGTTATTTACGTGGCAGGTGACGGATCATCTTTCAGTATCCAATTCAAAGGTTAAACTTCAAATCTGGTTACTGGCAGCAGTTTTCGCGTCGCCACGGGCAGAGGTAGGACTACCCCTCAACCAATTAAGCTGTTTAAGCCGCCTGCTAGTCTTAATGATATTGGCTGGAGGCTAGTTAAGGTAGAAGGTCTCTGAAAGCAAGTTTCATGATTCAAGCACAAATATCAAGTTAATACAGATGGCGTCAGGCATCTTTTGGAAGGTATACCATAAGAGAAGGCTAACACAAGATGGCCAGGAAGTATTCGACCAGTTATTGGTAGTGCACCCATCCAGAATTACGTGGCTACGTCAGGACAATAAAATGACAACAGTTATATTAAAATGTCCCGTACATCATTCAACGAACTTTCAGGAAGGTTTACAGTAGAGAGATTGCACGTCGTCCCCCAATTGGGATGCACTGGAGGCGAAAACGGTCAAGCACTACGCTTGGACTATAATTCAATACCCTCGTCAAGTTTGGCAGCATCGAAATATGTTGTCGAACTATCAATTATGGGTATAACGACAATGCAACTAAACGCGTTTTATCTTAGGATTGGTGCAGTGGTTAAGGCCCTGCCCTCGGGACCGGGAGATTGCGGGTTCGAGTCCCACCGTGGACGAAAATCCAAAGTCGGGATCCAAAAGTGTAATGAAATGAGACCCTTAAAGCACCGCGCTTAACATGGCTTACACCACCCTGTATAGGGTCAGGTTCTCTAAATATTCTCTTTTAGAATGATAGGACCAAGACATGCATACTAGATGTCAAATGTGTTAGCGCTGCAAAATGGATACTACACATCATCTAGTGTTGTTATAAAATATTTTTTTGGAGACGTCTACTTTCACACTTGACTGGAAGCAAAATGAACCGGGCGTGCAGGAATTTCTGCAGGCGATATTATCCTCCTCTCGGTAAAAGGGTGGCGACGGCAATGATGACCAGTCTTGTTATACGTGTGGAGGTCTTAAAAGACGAATTAAACATGCTGTGGTGGGTCTGTGTGGAATTACAATGTCTTGATTGTGGCAGTTGTGGAACAAAGTCATTTATGAAAGACACAAGAAGCGGTTAGAGGAACATACCGAGTTTTTATCGAGCCATTGTCACGCTCAAGTTGAGGTAGTGACAGAATATGAAAGAAGGTATAAAGAAACGAAGGAGGAAGTTTTTCAATTACAGGTATGTCCCCAATTTATATACAACATATTACCAAAGCCGCATCCCCAAGTGCCGATCCGCCTGAAGTCTAAAACTGTACCGACGGATACATTAGCTGCGCCTACGTTACCCTCAAGATTACATATGTTCATAGTAGCGAATAACTACGGTTAATAAAGAAACAAATACGCCTTCTTGTTGCGTATGTCCCAGCATCGCTCAGCATTATTGTTTCGCATGTCTTCAAATCTTTCGTGGCCTTTTACAAGCGTTAGCATACCTTGCGCGGCAAACTTCGCACTTATCTTCAATTTCTATAGTGCGAAGTCGTCAGCGCCTGTCAACTCTGGTACGTGGCCCATGTTGCAGCAAATTTATCAGAAAACGATAAAGATGGTGTGAACGGAGGGCCAGATACCACTTAAATCTTGGAAACCGTCTGGTCTCGTTCCCAGACTGACGCCTGTTTAAAAAGCCAGCGTACATCTGAAGCCGATCGATGTAAACGAAACCCCCGACGAAAAGAACGTTTTTTGTGTAATGCTTCCGAGATCGCTCAAACAATGTGTTTTCTCCTTTTTGGATTATCTCGAAATGTTCTTTGTAGATGATATAACCTTCTCTTTCGTCTCCTAGCCAATTTTCTTCGCACTCTGAAAATGATATCTCTGCATTCATTTATCCAGTGGTACACGCGATGTCACGGCTCGTATCCTTGATCACCATTGTTTCTTCTTCTTCTAGTGGTTGTAATGTGGGTTGGTATTTGGCGTATGACGCGGAAATGCCCGTTCGTCCACTTTCTTCTTCTTTCCGAAATGCAACAATGTCGAATGGGGTGGATCCATTCGGGTTGTTATCTGGGTTCGGGTCTGACCCGCGGTTTTGACCAATCAGCATCTTCGATTGTTGGGCTCATAACCTGTTGGGTTTTGTCACTGTTTGGGGTCGTCTCCATTGTATGACCTCGATGTGTAAGTACTTAATAGTACTTAAGTAGCAATTGTAATTTGAATAGTAATACAGAGTTACCTGTTATTACTATGCACTTCTACAGTCTATTCTGTAGGACAGTAGGAAGTATAAACCCCGTTACGGTCGGTGCCTGAATGGCCCCGGGGACTCAAGGTAAGGTGTTGTAGCGCCCTGTGCTCCACCTGTGAGATTGCCAACTGGCCACCTCACCTTGCACGCCGTTTTTTATTAGTTAAACATGAATATAAATATGCATATACAAATTCCTAATATAAGTTGAAGTTGAAGTTGCCTTCAACTTCGTAACCGCCCT
>MIQA02010061.1:0-25733 GCA_001887855.2 Sclerospora graminicola | reverse complement strand
TCGCAGTGGTTATCAAGAGTGCTCAAAGGACACCATTTTTCCATGCGTAAAGAATTCATCTCCAAAAAGATACCCATCACTTCCGTTAAGATTCAACTGCCCTTATCCGGCAAACAACTGGCATTACATCTTGGTCAATGCAGATGAAATGGTTTTGTAACTCTATCCCAAATAATCACATTTAATCGCTCCAAAAATATTAATCGATTTGGCTCCAACAAAAGCGACGACGAGAAAAAGGGTTGTACTGTCATGTCCGCCTGTGCAATCACGCCTAATGGCGCCTTTCCTGTGTGTAATGGAACATTATCCCGGCGTTTTGCCAATAGGGACGGATCGAGTAATCACTTCCATCCGAAGCAGATAAAGAAGGATGCTGCCGATACCTCGAGTGGTTACAATCTTGTTATCGGATGGGATGGTGCCACAATTCATTTTTGTGAAACATTTAGGACAAAGAAACTGATCTAGATATTGTATTGGATGCAATTCGTCCCGGCTGCACATGTCTGATACAAATTTGTGACTTGATCGCCAACCAGCCTATCACGCAAGCGTTCAAAAAGCGGTATATCTCGTGAAAGATTCGATCTGATCCAGGTCCAGGATAAGAATATAAGTTCGAACGATTGGACGTAATTCAATGACTTGAAGAAGGGCTTGAAGAAGTTGACAAGAATCTAGCATCATTTTTCCGTATCTCTAGAGCTTTTAGTATCTATGGCCAAGATCACCGTCGCAACGATCAGTCCGAATTGTTTAAGTATTTGACTAGGCACGAGAAAAACAGAGTGTATAGGTGCTGTTGGAAAATCATAAATGTGTCAAACTTGAGTAAACGCTGAGTTATGTAGGGAGTGAGACTATCTGGATCCTCAAGTACCTAAAAGGCTGTAATTCATCCTTTTTATATATTTTTTAGTTATTGAGGCTCGACTTATTTTTCTTGAGGCTGTTTTTCACTCCCTCTTCCCCCACCCTTACCCCCATTCCGTTCTGTATAAAAGTGGGAAAGGGTCAAGTTACGCTAACGATGATAACACAGGGTAAGACACCAATTTGGTAGCTCTGAATGCTCTGTATGTTGATTACTAAGTTAATTTGCAGCGATGGCGTTGCGTATCTTGCAATTTGGGTACCGTATGCAGAGTATACATGTATTTGTGGGAATATAAACAAGAAGATTTAGCTAGACCGCCAATCAGCATGTTGTAAAGTAGCGATACGCATTGAAACCGATCATCCTTTGGGTTGTCAATGGTTTTCAGCAATACTGCCTGTCAAAATGGATGTATGGAAATGGTGCATTTGCTTCATGATTTAGGAATGTCAGCATGTACAACTAAGGCAATGAATGTTGCTGCAAGTAGCGGTCATGTGGTCATGTGGAGATTGTTCACTTTTTGATAGAAATCGGATTTCGGATATTCAAAACCACTTATTGCCACGTTTCTTGCTTTTAAAAAGTGTAATACGCGAAAATTCGAGTGCCTTTTATGGCAGTCTCAATGTTGATTTCACATAATCCGCAGCCATAATTGCCAGTTACGTTCCAGTATCGTATCACCCCCATCAACGTATTCCCAGTGCGGAAATCCCTGTCCCGCTTGTGTTGTCCCGTAACTACATGTACTTCAGAATTTCTAAGAGTCCAAACTGAATTGTGCATCGTAGCCTTTTGGTACTTGAAGATCGGCTTAAGCCCAGTTAGTAAGCGGTTTAGCCAGTCCCGAGTTATGTATGATATATAGGTGCGGACACCACGAGGGGACCAGATGACTGACTGTCGGAGGAGGTACTCCGTCCATCCAGCTCTTGATCTGAACCAGCATCAAGCTGGCTGGATCGATCACTTCCATCACCTTGACTGTGACGACTGGGATGATCCATCTTGTTTAAGCTCACCCTGTGTACTGGCGGTTACGCTCTCCTGGTGAACTCTAGAGTGAAAAAGTAAAAGCCGGTTAAGGCAGGTGGACGAGGGTTAGGACTGGGGTTGCTCCTGGGCGGAAATCTTCACCGGGGAGCGAGCTTGCGTTATACTTGATTCCAGTATACCGCAAATGACCCCCTTGCATCCTAGATGAACCAAAAAATTTTGGAGGCCTCTAGTTGTTGATTGGATCGCTAAAATATACCACTTACATGGATTTTGTCGAATCCAGTATAAAGTCGATGTCAATTTGATTTTTTTGAATTTATTGGAGATGTATCATTGACGACATGAGAGTGGATGTCCAATCATTGAATTTTAATTTTCTAGAACGTTGACTGGTCCAGACAGCGCCTCCAGAAATTCTGGTCCATCTAGGGTCGATTCTGGAAAAGGGGTACATTATACATTGATGCTCTTTTCTTCGTTTTACGATTTTGATAAGGAGCCTAAAAACATAACAAAAAATCACAATTTTGGTTCATTTTTTTACCACTTTTAAATCGCCTTTCAGAAGACGACCAAGTGTTTTATTTTGTGAAGTAACGTATTTCAGCAGTTTATGACCGGTGATAAGCCAACTATCCAATTAGGTACCATGATTTCAGAAAACGGTTGTATGTTTGGTCGGATTTTTTCTTGCAGCCGTCAGTACCGTGCCTATTCAAAACCGCAATATTTTATGTGTGTACTTGAATATTATCTATTTACAAGTTCCCATATGTTTTCGTACCGTCTTGTCATATTCACCAGAATAAGAGACCCACTCAGTCTCAGAAAATCGGCCATAATCTTTAAGTACGAATCTAAATGCCCGCTTTTCCCTACCCGTTTGACCTCATCCTGTTGGTAAGGACACGTGTCGTATATGACTGCTGGTCAAAACAGATTTTGAGGGATGAAAACGGCGGATCAAAATGTGCTGTTGGTGGAAGTTGTAATCAAAAAGCTAAGGTACGCGATTTCGGGCCATAAACTGCTAGGATACGTTACGGTACCCTAAAATACATGTAAAAGATGACTGCATAGACGTGGTCTACTATTAAGAGTTTTTACGCAAATCTTAAAATACCCTTTAACTACTTTAGGAATAGCCCTAGTGATCCGAAATTAGGTTCGAGTCATCCTGAGCCAGACGATTGCGCGTCATTCATATCGAGACACAACAGCAAATAGCAACCAGTCCCCAAAAGCCACTGCCTCATAGCAAAGCTAGTAGGAAGCTTCGAGCTCAATGGAAACGGCCGACAGGAACGGCATTTTTTTTCGCCAGGCGTATACTTACGCGTTCATACGAGCCTCCATCGACCATTTGAGTGTATCAAAACTATCCAGTCGACTAACGATCGGTTCCTCCCAGAAGTGTCCGAAAAATCGAAGAAATCGAAGAGCAAAGTGATCAACAAGTGTTCAAGCAGCGGGCGCTAAATCAATTTCACATCGGCTAACGCTCGCCTCACTCCGCATCATCGCGCTCATAACGTCGGGCTGAGCACGACCATGCCATTCGAGGACGAAAATTTACTCGTCAAGTGGGTGAACGACTATCGCAGGAACGGAGTGCCAATTTCGTCTCTGATGCTGCTGCTCAAGGCCGAGAAATTGCGAGCGGTTTCGGGATTTCCAAGGCGCAGTTCTTGGCTACGTGGTGGCGGCAAGGCGGATTCACAAACCGTCATCGCATGTTGTTTAGAGCCAAGACCAGATCGGGCCAAAAAGTGCTACCAGGTGTAACAGGCTGCTTGTTTACGGCTTACACTGCAAAAAATTGCAAGCGAGGAAGCGTGCAATTGGTTAGGAACAAATGTAATTTGTTCCTCAATAGTTAAGTAAGATTAAACTTTGGTATGGATTATTTCCACATCCCTTGCAAGATCTGCAAAAAAGAAATTAGACTAACGCTGCATTAATTCCAGAAACTAACCCTTGCGCTCCTGCTTCTTCATAACCAGTAGTGCCGTTTATTAGGTTTGTTAAATAGTCCCTTAATTATATATGATAATATATAATCAAGACGCGTGGCTGCAAGACGGTACGTTTAAAAGTGAATAATTTATGATGGTTTAGAGCTAATAACTGTAATTAAGGTCTGAACTCATCATACAAAATGGTATATAAATGATCTAATAATAATCTTTACTATTAGATTCCTCTTGGATTCGGTATTTACATCCGAATCGGATTCCCTTGTGGATTATAATAACTTATAATCCAATAATCATATTTCAGGTCGCAAGACCGAAAATGAACTGTGATATTTCAACTTAAATATCACTTATGTAATGGTTCCCCATTACAGTTATCATCTTGCCCAAATGATGATACATGTATAGCTTTTGCTTATCTCTTATTCCATGTTATATGACAGTTCTTGCCCGCAGTATCCAATTCGCTAATTTTGCTACTATCTTCTTTGTTTGGCAGTCACATCTATGTTTGCACCTAGTTATTGGAGAGCTGTTAAACCCTTTGCCATTATCTTCTTAATATGTGACCTTGAAAAAATATTGATAAAATCTAAGTGTTTTCTAAACTTCTTCTGTTCCCAAATGGTATAAATTATTTGCCTGCTTGCCATCAGAATCAACACTGCTATTTGCACCATTGGTTGTGCCAGTTTGTTTGCATAAACATATATAGCAGTACAGATACAGAACGTAAGTATATTTTTTTGTTGAAGACGGAAGTACGGATCAGTCGTTCAGTATTTTAAAAACTGGCAAGGAAAACGTCCAACAATCTACAAGGCAAGATAAAGTAATGAATATCTCCTCAATTATCACCGGATTATCGTTTTTAATGCAGATCTACTGTTGTTAACATCAAAGATGAGTAACGTATCCCATCAGATTATAAGCACAAATTTGGTGTCTTAGCTTTTTCACAATAATTTCATAGAAGATGCATGGATTTGGACGGTTAAAACACCAATGAAAAGCTGATTTATGTGGCCAGAAGATGGAATAATCAAAACCTTCGCCAATCACGTCATTTTTCTCTAGAGCGGTTCAAACTCTGAAATCCGGTTATTCCCGACATCAGTTTATAGAGGGCCACTATTCACGAGGAGGTTCACTATTTGGATCAATTTTTGCGCGCCACGACAAAAAATAAGGATACCTAATTTTTTTGATCGATTTTGCACTGACGAGACATAAAGTCTGGATATATACAATTATTTTGCTTATAGGAGTTCTGTGGATACTCGTCGAGCTGTTTTCCCCGTTATCTTATTCCTTTTACTTTATTCTTGGTGTTGTGAAGAGTGAAACTACAATAATAGGCGAGGATACTGTACCTCTTTTAAAAAGTGTACTAAATCATTAAGCTATTTAATTTGCTTGCTATTTGCATACTAACATTTTTATTTGTTGGCTGCATAGCATTTATCTCAATTGGTAGAAGCAACTAAAAGGAAAATTATATCCAATTAGAACTGTGCGCTACACGGGCACCTAACTTAATTGCTTATTGCCAATTAGACTTGATTGGGTCCCACTTTAAGCGCTTCTTTATATTGTTAAGATCGTTACGTAGCCTGTTGGCGAAGTGAAAAGTATTTAATGGGAATTATTTCAGGTATCTTTTCTATTTCATTTTTTGAGTATCAACCTCATCTACACTAACGTTACCCGTTTTTGACCATTCAAGTCTAAAGATGATATTCATCTCTATATTCGTACTAATTGAAGCGCCGTAAATGCATAAACTGCTGCGTCAATCCCGCCAATTACCAGTTGCGATTTGCATATGGCGAATGATTATTGGCCAATCAAGTTTTATGCGCTCATAAACTGATGTCGCTCATAATTTGGTGCAATACGTTAGAACAAGAACCAGCGATATTAATAAGCTGTGGATATTCTTCTGTGCAACAATAGGGTTTTACACTACCTTTTTGATTAGTCCAACTCAGAGATATCTGTCTCCGCTAGCTCTACTGTCAAAACTGCCTTAACCTAAAGACATCACCAGGTTACAGTAAGTACTGTATCTTCTGTCTGTAGCGGTGCCCCTTACTGTCACATCCAGGGCGATAATCATCTCTCGCAACATCGCCTGCGGCATCATCGCTAACACCGTGAGGCTACATACACACAACGGTGAACTCGAATACGCAACACACAGTCAGCATTAAATATCGATGTGGACCACACAAAATAGGGATCTTCGGTTCTTACCCTGATAAAATGAAGTGTCTTCTCTAACCTGGTCAAATGAAGAATTCAGCGCGAATACCAATCTCTCTGCATTAATAAGTTGATCGCCGACCAGGGAGTCGTCTAATTTTTGATCTGTAAAAATCGAATCGGTATCTGTATCATTTTTATATATTAAATAAAAGTAATATAATAAATATTTTTTCTCTTTTTTTTTTTTACTTTTTCGGACAAGCTCAATTGCAGTCCTCTCGCCATAATATCCATCAGCAGCTGTGTGGACATCCATTTGCATTCTTAAACCCGCTTTACCACAGCCGTTCCGATCCCGATCACATCCGCACAAGGTGGAATTGACTCACCTTTTTCCGGCTCAGAGATGTCTGGATCAACTCCTCTCGCTCTACGACTGCTCCTCTTTCGCTTCCAGTCGTTACACGTACGGCCACTTCGACGACCGCGGTTTCAACATCTGCGACTTAACCCTCTTCCACCCCCGCTTGTCAATTTATCTGTTCCGGGCGGTCCCCCCAAAGGTTCCCTCAGCGGCAACTATAAACTTGCGTTGGGTGTGGCGGATGCCGGTGGCCTACGAGAAGGTTTACGGGGAGCTGGCCTCACCTTCTACGGCGCGCCAGACACCCCGGGATCAACTCGCTGCCCAGCCGATCGACCTCGAGAGATGGACGCGTGATGTGGAATATCTTTAGTCATTCCCTCATCAGGTTGCTACCGTGGAGCTCCAGGCTCACGATTCCACCATAAGTTTAAGGCTTTCCGCAAAGACTACGACCGACTCAACGATGCCACGCTGATCTATCCGGAGTTGGTCGGAAATGGAGAACAAGATTAGGGCTCGGACGGCTGAGCTTGATCATTTGTCCGCCGCGGCTGATCTCGCGAAAACACAAGCGTCGGAAGAGGTCGCACAGACTTAACTCGTATGTCTGCAACTTCGGATGCAGATCAACGACCTTTAATATGAACGGGACCGATCGAAGGAGACCCCGGACACGTTCGGCTCTCCGTAGTCGACCACTCAAGCCTTGTGTGATACAGATCGGACAAAGGTACATACTAGCCCACATTCTGTAGGTTTTCATATGAGTCGTTGATCACCGTTCTTTTTCCTTTAATCCATATCGTCAATTTGAAGATGTTCAGAAATCATTGGCCGTGGTGATGAGCCGCTTTAAACGAATGGAAGTGTGGTGGGGCCGATTTCCAAATCCAAGACAGACGTTCTTGGTGGAACTCGGATTCCCACTGACCCGCACGACCAATTATCGGAGGGTACTCCGCGAATCCTGGTCGACATTCGGATCGGATAAGTCATCACAAGAATGACTGTCCCGATCATCCCGGTCTTCCAACCGGTCATCATATACGACAGAATACAATTTTAGCTTCATATCACCTTGTGTACCCATTGGTTTTCGGTGAATTCACTCACTCAGCTGGACTCTAGATAAAAATCGTTTTCCCTATCAAGTCGAAGGATGCAACTTCTTCGAGCCAGGGGTGTTCTCCAGCTGAAATCTTCACCGGAGAACGGGTTAGATTTGGTACTGCGTAAAATACCGTGTATGTGGGATACTTCAACTGACCGAACCAGCAAATAACGAGAGATAACCAGTAACCACGTAAATCACGGTATAATCACGATCTTTCACAGTATAACCACAAACTTATCTCCACAACCTTTTCAATTAACAAACGTGTTCAAAACACGGGACGTGAGGGTCAAATAACCTAAGGCAATCCTGTCGGGGGACTTTCGGTGCGTCTATGCGCGTCTCAACTGAGAATTTAGCTGAACTACAGGCGCCTTGTTAATCCTGTGCTCCCGATGACCGCCGACACGTGGCGGAGCGACTCTTTACTTAGGGAGTAGATCCAATCCAGTTATTTAATATCTAATACCTACTGTACCGTACATCAACTCTAAGTGACTTACCTAATACTCCGATCTTGATCGCCCTATCACATGATTGGTTGGTACCACCTTCCATCCGTCTTCAACCGACCTGCCTGGTCCTTCAAATCTGGATCTGGAGTCGGCTTGGAGTCAGCTTTTTGGGCCTAAAGCCGACTTCTGGGCTGGCACGGAGTCGATCTTGTTGGACCGGCTTGTAGCCGGCTTCTTGAGGCTGACTTGGAGCCGACTTGGAGCCTACTTCTTGGTGCCGATCGGGGCCGGTTTTTTGCCGACTTTTGAGGCTGACTTTGACCCAATTTGGTACATCTCCAAATAATCCACGCCGTATTTCCTGATTCCTTTCACTTACTTTCCACTCCATTTAGCGCTTTCCATTGATCACAATGTTTTGGGACTGGACCAGCAAGTTCAACCGATCAATCATACTCCTTAACCCATCTGACCATTCGGATCATCGATATTCATCCTCAATATCATAACCCCGCCACATTTCCATGTGTTGACCCAACCGTAACCGAACTTCGTAGCCATATCACGACCGATCTGATTTCTGAGTCGACCCGGTCTGGTATTCAAACATCCATAGGCAGCCGTATGACTCAACCGATTAACGCCAGTGCTATAACCCATGATAAAGTATGGTAATGGCGGCTTCCACATTTTTCTTCATATTTTCCACTTGATCCGTTATTGAACGATCGTTCCACGCTAAGTCGACATTTCCCACCTATCGACTGTCGCGTCCTGCCCATCCATGATGGGCGACCTCGCGACCACCAATCAGCGCTGAGATGTGGGCCACTTATATCTGCGTATTATGAATCTGCTTCACCACAGCTGCCCCTGAGTATGATCGCAGCCGCACAACGACTGCGGTCCGAATCACATCTCATATCCGCTTTTTCCAGCTAGCGATCATGGCCGATTCGTCTTCTTCTCCTGACCTGCTTCCGACAACTCTGCCCACCTTATGCCGGGTCCTTCCTCACTTCTGCCAAGCACCGCTTTCCCTTCTCGGCGACCACGATCACGATGTCTGCGGTCGGCTCTCACCCGCCTGTAACATCTATGGTCAACTTTCACCCGTCCCCAACTCTCGTTTCTGGTCTGCCTCGGGTCGGTCCCTTTATCATCTCCAACAGCTGACACTTCTGGTGGAGGGAATCGGCCCACTCTCTTTGGGTGCAGCGGACACCGGTCGTCTGCGGAGGATTTTGCAGGATATGGTTGCCGAACTGACTTCGCTGTCTGGGACCAGTCAGACGCACCGAGTCAAGCTATCTAACCAGCGGGTTGAACTTGAGCAACGAGTGCGAGACATTGAGCATCTGCACTGGACTGCGGACGCTGATTGCCGGTCTCACGATTCTGACCGACGTCTGGAGATCTTACGTGCGGATTATAACCGGCTCAACGACGTTATAATGGTTTGGTCCGAGACCGGTGGGACATGAAGAGCCGGATTAAACTGTTGACTACTGAACGCGATCGCCCTTCTGCCGACCTCACAGGAATACAGTCTCCGAAGGAGGCTGTACAGTCCGTGATGGTCATCATAATGCAGTCAATGGCCCAAGCCTTGATTGTTACCGCCCGCGATCAAGGTATGTAGCTATACATGTTCTCTTCAATTCCACGCACGTAATTGATCGTCTTTGTTCACCCAGATCAACAAATCGAAAATCCCCAAAAATCGATGGTCACGGTGATGAATCGTTTGACACGACTTGAAGCTCATCACCGAGAACATGACCAACTGATATAAGAAAGAGTACTCGCGACCCAGGAGGTGGTCCGTCTTGAAGAATGCCCAGCACACTGACGAGCAAGTCGACTTCCTTATGACCGGCTCTCAAGTTTACGAGCTGACCAGTCCGGGCTACAGAAACGCCTGGATGACTCCCGGAAAGAGGCTGAAGATTGCCGGCAAGAGCTAGACCTTGCTCAAGTCAAGCTTGAGGCTCTGGAACTGAAGGAGCATATCTAGGCTTGTCGTATTGCAAAGCTGCAAGCTACAGTATATCAGGTTGGCAAGAAATGCGCCAATCTGAATTCCGACTCGAATTCGTTTCGACAGACCCTGGACAATTTCTCAGGACTAGTTGATGCTTTGTTCCTAAAACTGACGAACCATCTGATCGGGCTTCAGTGTCAAGTCGATCTCTGCCAAGCTCCCCTCTGGCCGCCCGTTCGCCGGTTGACGCAGGACCCGGTCAGGTTCGACCGGCCTACAGGCTCTACCCTCTTCTAATCCACCTGATTCTATAAGCATTTAAAGCCAAGGTCTTGCGCTGTCCGACTCAGCCACAAGCAAGCGGAGCGGCGATGCCATCGGTACGCCGATTCTGCCAAACGTCCGCGACTCACAGATCCCATAGTGTTGGCCGATTCAGATTCCGACGATTCTACCAACTTGGAGGAGTAAACCCGGACTGTTCTGGCTAAGTCGCGGGGCATTGTCCAGCGAACTTCAAACCCGAATTCGGCGAAACCGGTCTCGTCTAGTCGAGTCTTTGTTTTGCCGCTCTCGTACGATGATGGGAGTGTTGAATTGGAAGAGAAGCGTCCTGCCCCTGAAGGGATACTCGATCATCCAACGGCCGATCCCCTATCCACCGGCCAAGCTGCTCCGCACTCCGGTTTCGTAATCTCAGCTTTACTTTCGGTCTTGCATCAGCCGAATTACAGATATGATCCCAGCAAACCTTTTATGGATCTTTATTTCATTTCGGAGATTCGTTGGATGCGGCTCATCTCGATCCTCGTAAGCATCGGTCTGCAAGCCAGTTGTGGAATCCGCCCCCGAAGGTGTTGAAATTCAGGGAAAAAGTGGTCCCCCGACTTTTCTCCCGACCTGGTAAATTGATATTCCCGGCTGGATTGCCGGCACCTTCACAAGATGAATGAATCCTAGTTTGATTACACATGCCTCCCTGCAGAATCTATTTGCTTCTAAACCTTGCGAAGCCTTGTTGGTTCCAATGTCTCATTTGAGTTTCTCAGAATCGTCCCTAGTTCCGCAAGCTACATGCAGAATTAAACAGATTTTCCATGGAGAATAAGAAGGCAATATGGAAGTCTACCCATCAGTTACACATTTCTAAAACGATGCGCAGCGATGACTGGATCGGCATTATACCGCAGCGCACGTAAATGTCGTCGGAATCGGGCCGGGTCGGCCTGGGCTACGACCTGCGATTACGTGGTGGATGGCTTACAGGTCAATGAGTGTGACATCGATGTTTTCCCATTCCTTTCTATTCTGCATCTGCCTGTCCGTCGGTTGAAGTAGAGGGGGTATTGCCGCATGCGGGGGACTGGTATCCAGGGTATGAGTGTCAGTCTCCGATCAGCACACTACAGGACGCCTTAACCAAAGTCGCTCGTCAGGATCCTTGGCGGAACTAGTACCGCCAATATCCTTGGCGGAACCAGTACCGCCAATATCCTTGGAACCATCCAGGACTCCAGATTCCTCTTCTGCGCTAAAAATATGGCGCTTATCCGTCGCGATAGCCGATCATTTTCATTCAATATTTGTATCCATTAATACACCGTGACCGTCATTTTCGTTTTCTTTCCATGTCCGTAATTTCATCTCCACCCTTCGTCATTAGGTCGTTCGACATACACGTAAATATAACTAACATAAATATAAACATACTCCTTCGATTCCAACCCGGCCAATCTTGATCAAGGCGAGTTCAACCGGATTAGTTCCGTCGGCCGGATAGTAGGTACCTGCCGATCAGGACTATTGAGATTCCTGATCATCCTCTTCGTGAGTCTGCCTAACTCCGAACCTGTTGCATCTTACACGCTCAAATTCTTGTAGCAATGCTCCACATTGAGGTCTCGTTCATCCACCCAAGTCGGGTCATTATAACCTTTCCAACAAACCAGAAATTCGCGATGTGTCCGGCCATATCGGGTCTTCTTACTCGATCGGGTGTCCATGATCTTTTCCACTTCAAATTCGTCTTGATGGTCTATCTCAGCTATGCTCCGGCAAAAAGCCTCATCAAAGTCAATCTTGGCTAACCTTCCGCTCAACACATAAACTCGGACGATCGGGGTAATCCCTGACTAGCTTCAACTTCGATAGGTGGACAATTGGGAATGCTCCATAATCAGTGCCTGCTGTAATCAAACGGGCATCATGTTTACCAATCAAATCCGAAACACGAAAAAGTACATGTCACATATGGGCCAACTTCCTGGCATCTCCTTCTTTCGCCCAATCCAGATAGAGTCAACCCCGGTTCAATACTATGTGGAACGGCTTGATCATTGTTCTGATCGGCTCTCTCCTGAATTGCTCTCCGAAGTTGTTCGTTAAGCTGCTCTCGCGTATGTTGATAGTGACGCTGGAGCCTCATACGGCATCGGCGGGCTTCGCGATCACGACATGTGGTACATCCGACCGGGATCGCGGCTTTTCGATAGTTGGCCGTGGATCCCATCCATTGGCCAGATAAAACGCAGTGTCTCCCCTATCCCGGTCAAATTAAGAGTTTAATGCGAAAACCAATCTTTCCGCAAACTAATCCAGGCTTGCTGAGCCGGATCGGCGACATACATTTTAATCGCTCTCGTTAGCGTCTGAACCATCCGCTCCGCCTTTCCATTTTCTGTGGTCTGTAAACCATCGTTGCGCTCTGTCGCTGACCTAGCATCTGGTTAAACGATCGAAGACTTCGGCCATAAAACCCGGTTAGCGATCATACCGGATCACCTCACTTGCTCCAAATCGCTTGAAAACATCCCTCATAACTTTGGGCGACTTGTAGGCTGTTCGAGTAGACCCGGCTTTGGCGATCACCAAACATGTGAATAGATCGGTCCTGATCAGCAGTTTGAGGTACCTTTAAATGACATCGATAAGGAGAGTATGTGGTCTGTTGCAATTACCTGAAAAGGGTAGGTCGCCTGGATATTCCGAAGTGAACGGCCTCATAAGATCGGCATACCTTTTCCGGTTTCGCACTCCATACAGGTTCCGACGTCGATACGAATCATGCAACATACATTACGAATTTTTACAATTAATAAAGTAATGAAATTATTAATAAACATACATTACGAATTTTTACAATTAATAAAGTAATGAAACTATTAATAAATCAAGAACTTTTGAACACTCTGGTACAATCCTCCCCAGTAAAAATGTTTGTGGATCTTATGGTATGTCCGACCAATACCTTGATGACCACCCTCCAAACGGAAGTGAAAATATCGGCTTGCACGGTTGAAGGGACGACCAACTTCGCCGATCGATCAAGATCAACGCTTTTGACTCTGCACCTATCCAGATTGTAGAAGCACCTGTGCGGTTTCAAAAATGAAGTCAAAGACTATCGGCATGAGCTGTCCCCTGCACAGCACAAGCTTAAAAACTTGAAGGTGGAAGAACATAACTGGACACACTTTCTGCGCAAGATGAAAACACTACTGTACCAGGTAGAGAAAACGTGGGAAGGTCTCAATGCCGAACCGACTTAGCTGCAACAGACCTTGGGAAAACTGGCTGGATTGGCTGGCCTCCTCGATTCTCAAATGGGTGACCTTATAACCAGGTGTAGGACTCGAGTCGGTCTCCGCCCAGTTCTCCATGAACTGCTCGTTCGTGGATCGGTACCGGATCCGACCAGTCTCTGATCGGCTGACTGGACTTGCCTCATTCCAATTCAATCCGTCCTCCGATCTCTCCCGGTGAGTCCCTTGCCCTACCTGTTCCAGCAAATACTAAGCGAAGTGGCGGCCCGATCGGTCCCAACGCTTTAGCAAACGTCAGCGTTTGATGAATAGTGGTTTATTTTCCGATTTCAATGATTTCGATGAATTGGAGGGGCAAACTCTGACCTCCCTGGCCAAGGGTCAGCGGTCGGCGAATTTTGCAGCCGGGGTCGGTGGACCCGGTTTTGTCCAGTGGTCAGGTACAGCTTTCGGATAAAGAGAATAATAATGGCTTAGTAGAAAAACGACTTGATTCTGAAAAAGAGAACGACTGTTGTGTGATCCCCCTACGGACCATTGGTCAAGCTCCGCTTCGGATTAGCTTTGGTCCCGCCTCTGTCCCCGGATCGGCTTCACTTTCGCCAAATGTTGCCCTGCTTCTGTCCCCCGTCTCGCTTAATCTCGGCTGTACACCGATCCTGCCTTCATTGGTCCGATCATGGAGCTTTGTTTCACCATAGATCGACATATGATCAAGGCAGAAAATAGAATGCCGTAAGCCTTAGAGCCCTGAACAGCTATGAGGATTCAACAAAGAAGTTCTGGAGAAGGAAAAAAAATTGGTCGCCTGGCTATGGTCTTGACCTAACGGTTGGATAACCCTATTTTGTCCTCTGGTGAAGATTTTCGCCGGATAACACACCTGTCTCGAAGATGTCGCATCCCCCGACCTAATCGGGAAAACTTCTTCCTCCATAGTCCACCTGAGTAAGTGAAACCACCGAATGTCAATGGGTACACAAGGTGAGATGAATGTTAATTTGGATTCGGTCGTACATGATGACCCGTCGGAAGACCATTCTAGTGATGACTTGTCGATCGAAGGAGTACCCCCTCCGATAATTGGTCATCCAAGCCAGTGGGAATCCGTGTTCCGCCAAGAACGTCTGTTATGGATCTGGAAATCGGCTCTACCACAATGGTGCGCGTGCACGGATCCCTTGGTGACTCTGTATATCACCGTAATTCCTCTGAAAATGAGAAAGATGTAAAGATAAGAGTGCATGAGACTTTTTCGAGTGTTTTGGAGGAAGGATTTTTGCCTCCGATGCTGTCCAAGTCGAAAGGAATATTCCCGATCGAATGCGATCATGGCGTTAGACCTACTGCCTGGTGATTCTCGAGGATACTGGAAGTATCACTCTCCTGACAGTGGTTTAAACAAGCCAAAGTCAATAAAAAAACTATCAACGAAAACGTCACTATATTATTCGACTCGGGGGGCGGAAGTTTTAATTATCGACTCCGCTTTTGCTCGTAAGGTGGGATGCCGTATAGACGATACCCAGAGACAAGAATGCGCCGGGATCGGTGAAAGTTCTTAGATGACGGAAGGTCGATCACGTGCTACAGTATGATCACCGTAGCCGTTTCCCTAGTTTATGATTTAATGTTTGGATTGGCCAGTTTGCTGGTTATAATGGGGATGGATTTTATGGTCCCATCCGGCATACGACTCGACTTTCCCATGGAACCCTGACCCTACCGGATGAAGTACAGATACAACTATCTGGCCACCGTCCACTGTATGGTTTTCGTATTCCGATGGATTAGATAGGTAAATATGAATACATAGTGGTGGCCCGATCGGTCAACGTGATGATCCGGTCAACTGATCGACAGCAGAAATTATGGTTAACTCGTCGTGAGCGATGGGTCCCGACTTTTGTCAAAGGGATTGACAGATCGAGCTATATCAAGATTACTAATATTTTTGATCGCCCGTTAATGGCAAAATGGCAAAAAAAATTGTACATTAGAATATAATCATAGAGATGTGGTAATCTCGGAAGGTAAAGTGCACCGACAAATGGGATATGTCTCGGTTGGGTCACGAAGATATTGAAAGACAGAATTTAGCATATCAGGCCACTACCGACAGGATTAGTAACGAGGAGTTGGTAAGAGAGGATACCTCACCTTTGGTAGAAAAGCTGGAATATACCACACCAACTAAGTTACTAATCAGGGGATCATCTACTAGTGAAAACGGTGCCGAAAAAAGTCCGAAGATTTTGAATGTCGGCATGGTCGGATCACAAATGACGATCGACCTGAAGAATGACGACAATGATGATCTGCTCAAAAGCGATTTCGCCACTAATGAGGATAATAGAAAAGTTAATCCGGTAGAGAAAATCGAGGTAGAGGAATCCGTCGTGGTTGTTAAGAATGAAGTGAAATCAGAAGAGACCAGAAAACGGATGACTTACCTAGGTCGGCCCAGGTTAATGCCAGACCCGAAGAAATAGTTCCAGTGGATGGCCAAGTGTGCATACATAATAGTGGTGATCAATTTATACTGTAAAACTTGTTTTATAACCCCATCCATCGATTTGACCCCCCCTTGAACAGAACCCCAGGTCCACCTTGGGTTAATTCTACTACCCCACCCCTCGAATAGAACCCCACCAATTTAACAAAATATAAGTAAGGTGTCTAAAATTAATTATCGGTTTAACTAATAAAAGTAAATGAGAGCAAATGTTAGAATCATCTGCACACTTTAGGGTTCAACTAATAGCGTGCTGTGATTTGGAACCAACGGCGACGTACGGTGGTAATGAGCAAGAAGAAGCCCCCAGGAGGTGTCATCAATGGTGTTAAACGGTGATCTGGGGGCCTGGCGGCGCCTACTAGGGTTCAAATAACGAAAAAAGAGCTGTCAGTCGTCGTGGACCATACCCCAGTGCGTACTCGCTACTACACAGGTATATTACACGGTGCCTGGGGTATGTCCTTGGATGGTGTAATTATCGGGCACCGTATCACTCGTAGAATCCACAAGCACCACCCCACAGCTGGCTACTCTACTCTTGAAGACCTATTGATGGTAAAATGACAATACGAAAAATTTCCAATTATTTATAGAGATTTGTATTAAAAAAAGCGTGTATTATTTTCACTAAAATCAAAGAGACTTTTTGTTGATGTCCCACTTCTTCTTATTATTATAATAGTATGTTTATCTTGCGTGATGCCATGACGTGGCTGTGACCAAGATGACATCTTCTGTAAAACCTGTTTACAACCCCACTGGGGTTATCCCTATAACCCCACCCAAGCGTGGTTATATTCGAGGGGGTTCTATTTGAGGGAAAAAAAGAAAGTTGCGTTATGCCTCCTGGATCGGACCATAATTTGACGGTCAATCCAGTCAACAATGACGGTCACAGGGATATTCTATGCGACAAGGTCGAACGATTACTTGATACCTGTGAGCGTTAACTTTATCGATCAGTGTGGTCAAGAGTCTTTGGGTCAGCCCAAAGTCGCCTTTTTGGGTCATAACGTGTCGATCCAGGAGGTGGAGGTCCTAAAAACCTTATTTTTTTCCAGACTATAGGCATTCAATCTTTTCTTGGTAGCCTGAACTACAAAAGCCGATTTGTCAAAGATTTTTCAGTGTATGCCGCTATAAAATACGAACTGAAAGAGGTAGATTACCACAGTTTACGAGAACGTGATCAATTGGAAACGCTGCCGGCTAAAGCCGATCATGAAGCCGGGATAGAGACGTCGACCTGTCAGCCGGTTTCTCAGGCGACCAGTCTCTATCCGGATCGGAAAACCACATGAAGCGTACCATGGTTGCACTTAGTATGTTGAAAGCGAAGATGGTTTTGACTCCGGTTCTAAACCATTTCGACCCAGAGAAAGTCCCAGTGATGATTTCGTATGCGAGCAAATGGGCGATATCAGCTGCCCTGGTCCAAGACCACGATGGAGTATACTGTCCGGTCACGTTCACAAGTTGGAAGTTGAAGCCGAATGAGGTTAACTATGGCATGGTAGACAAAGCGGTATTAGCACTGTTACGTAAATTGGATGTTTGTTATACCCTGCTGGTGGCCAGACCGATAAATGCACTCTCCAGACGGTCCACCCTGGCTTGGCTACAATCGTCGACTGGAAAGGATGGGAGACTGGGGCAATGGTCGGCATTGTCGTCGCAGTGGTCTTTGAAAATTGTCTAATGTACCAGGGGCAAGGAAAAAATTCTCGGTACCCTGGCAGCCAGTATACCCCCCCCCGGTCAGAAGTCGACGAAGCCTTGATCAAGGTTGCCCCACGGAAACAACAAGAGAGACGATCACTATACCTCCACCGGTCGTAGGTTCGGATGAGGATCTGGTCGTTATAGGTTCGATGGATCATCGAGTGTTAAAAAATGTGTCGGGTATATAACGATCTTTTGCGGCAATTACCCGAATAGACCATCATATCTGCCAGTTCGTATTATATCCTAGGCGTCACGGTCAACGAAGCCGAGCACCGTGGTCTGCTATTGGGGTTGAATCTCCCTAAGGAACAAGAAAGGGAAGGAATTTTTTTTGTAGAAATTCAAATCTTGTGACCCGGCAAATCACCGAAGAAATCCATTGTAAGGCCCCCCCCCGTCTGAAGTTGTTAAACGACCGTGTCATGAAGATCCTACCAGCTTTGCCGAACCACGAAATCTTGCATATGAAACGGAATTGGAATCGAAAAGTGCCGATCACTTAGCAACAATTGTTATGCGTGATCCGTCGAACGATGATTACCGATCATGCGATGTTGGGTGAATTAGTCGAGATCAATAGGTTGACCTAGCTGATACGACTGGATGATAAGGAAATGCCAGCGCAAGTGACGATAATCACTAGATCGCGAACTAGATCGACACCCCGCGGGTCGACTTCACAAGAAAACTTAAATGAAGGGATAGTTCAACAAATTCGGATTGAAAGGATCCTTAAAGCTCAGAAGGAAGATAAATGGATTGTGGATTTCAAAGCCTTCTTCCGTGGTGATTTAGAACAGTTGAAGTGTAGAATTGTATTAGTCGCCTTGATTTATGAAGTGGATGAAACTGGCCTTCTTTTCTATTATTGCCTCACCGATCGATCGGATGTTGATCTTGATCGATCGGCGAAGTTGGTTGTCCCTGAAACCCTGCAAGCATATTTTCACTTCCGTTTGGAGGGTGGTCATCAAGGTATTGGTCGGACATACCATAAGATCCACAAACATTTTTACTGGGGAGGATTGTACCAGAGTGTTCAAAAGTTCTTGATTTATTAATAGTTTCATTACTTTATTAATTGTAAAAATTCGTAATGTATGTTTATTAATAATTTCATTACTTTATTAATTGTAAAAATTCGTAATGTATGTTGCATGATTCGTATCGACGTCGGAACCTGTATGGAGTGCGAAACCGGAAAAGGTATGCCGATCTTATGAGGCCGTTCACTTCGGAATATCCAGGCGACCTACCCTTTTCAGGTAATTGCAACAGACCACATACTCTCCTTATCGATGTCATTTAAAGGTACCTCAAACTGCTGATCAGGACCGATCTATTCACATGTTTGGTGATCGCCAAAGCCGGGTCTACTCGAACAGCCTACAAGTCGCCCAAAGTTATGAGGGATGTTTTCAAGCGATTTGGAGCAAGTGAGGTGATCCGGTATGATCGCTTACCGGGTTTTATGGCCGAAGTCTTCGATCGTTTAACCAGATGCTAGGTCAGCGACAGAGCGCAACGATGGTTTACAGACCACAGAAAATGGAAAGGCCGAGCGGATGGTTCAGACGCTAACGAGAGCGATTAAAATGTATGTCGCCGATCCGGCTCAGCAAGCCTGGATTAGTTTGCGGAAAGATTGGTTTTCGCATTAAACTCTTAATTTGACCGGGATAGGGGAGACACTGCGTTTTATCTGGCCAATGGATGGGATCCACGGCCAACTATCGAAAAGCCGCGATCCCGGTCGGATGTACCACATGTCGTGATCGCGAAGCCCGCCGATGCCGTATGAGGCTCCAGCGTCACTATCAACATACGCGAGAGCAGCTTAACGAACAACTTCGGAGAGCAATTCAGGAGAGAGCCGATCAGAACAATGATCAAGCCGTTCCACATAGTATTGAACCGGGGTTGACTCTATCTGGATTGGGCGAAAGAAGGAGATGCCAGGAAGTTGGCCCATATGTGACATGTACTTTTTCGTGTTTCGGATTTGATTGGTAAACATGATGCCCGTTTGATTACAGCAGGCACTGATTATGGAGCATTCCCAATTGTCCACCTATCGAAGTTGAAGCTAGTCAGGGATTACCCCGATCGTCCGAGTTTATGTGTTGAGCGGAAGGTTAGCCAAGATTGACTTTGATGAGGCTTTTTGCCGGAGCATAGCTGAGATAGACCATCAAGACGAATTTGAAGTGGAAAAGATCATGGACACCCGATCGAGTAAGAAGACCCGATATGGCCGGACACATCGCGAATTTCTGGTTTGTTGGAAAGGTTATAATGACCCGACTTGGGTGGATGAACGAGACCTCAATGTGGAGCATTGCTACAAGAATTTGAGCGTGTAAGATGCAACAGGTTCGGAGTTAGGCAGACTCACGAAGAGGATGATCAGGAATCTCAATAGTCCTGATCGGCAGGTACCTACTATCCGGCCGACGGAACTAATCCGGTTGAACTCGCCTTGATCAAGATTGGCCGGGTTGGAATCGAAGGAGTATGTTTATATTTATGTTAGTTATATTTACGTGTATGTCGAACGACCTAATGACGAAGGGTGGAGATGAAATTACGGACATGGAAAGAAAACGAAAATGACGGTCACGGTGTATTAATGGATACAAATATTGAATGAAAATGATCGGCTATCGCGACGGATAAGCGCCATATTTTTAGCGCAGAAGAGGAATCTGGAGTCCTGGATGGTTCCAAGGATATTGGCGGTACTGGTTCCGCCAAGGATATTGGCGGTACTAGTTCCGCCAAGGATCCTGACGAGCGACTTTGGTTAAGGCGTCCTGTAGTGTGCTGATCGGAGACTGACACTCATACCCTGGATACCAGTCCCCCGCATGCGGCAATACCCCCTCTACTTCAACCGACGGACAGGCAGATGCAGAATAGAAAGGAATGGGAAAACATCGATGTCACACTCATTGACTTGTAAGCCATCCACCACGTAATCGCAGGTCGTAGCCCAGGCCGACCCGGCCCGATTCCGACGACATTTACGTGCGCTGCGGTATAATGCCGATCCAGTCATCGCTGCGCATCGTTTTAGAAATGTGTAACTGATGGGTAGACTTCCATATTGCCTTCTTATTCTCCATGGAAAATCTGTTTAATTCTGCATGTAGCTTGCGGAACTAGGGACGATTCTGAGAAACTCAAATGAGACATTGGAACCAACAAGGCTTCGCAAGGTTTAGAAGCAAATAGATTCTGCAGGGAGGCATGTGTAATCAAACTAGGATTCATTCATCTTGTGAAGGTGCCGGCAATCCAGCCGGGAATATCAATTTACCAGGTCGGGAGAAAAGTCGGGGGACCACTTTTTCCCTGAATTTCAACACCTTCGGGGGCGGATTCCACAACTGGCTTGCAGACCGATGCTTACGAGGATCGAGATGAGCCGCATCCAACGAATCTCCGAAATGAAATAAAGATCCATAAAAGGTTTGCTGGGATCATATCTGTAATTCGGCTGATGCAAGACCGAAAGTAAAGCTGAGATTACGAAACCGGAGTGCGGAGCAGCTTGGCCGGTGGATAGGGGATCGGCCGTTGGATGATCGAGTATCCCTTCAGGGGCAGGACGCTTCTCTTCCAATTCAACACTCCCATCATCGTACGAGAGCGGCAAAACAAAGACTCGACTAGACGAGACCGGTTTCGCCGAATTCGGGTTTGAAGTTCGCTGGACAATGCCCCGCGACTTAGCCAGAACAGTCCGGGTTTACTCCTCCAAGTTGGTAGAATCGTCGGAATCTGAATCGGCCAACACTATGGGATCTGTGAGTCGCGGACGTTTGGCAGAATCGGCGTACCGATGGCATCGCCGCTCCGCTTGCTTGTGGCTGAGTCGGACAGCGCAAGACCTTGGCTTTAAATGCTTATAGAATCAGGTGGATTAGAAGAGGGTAGAGCCTGTAGGCCGGTCGAACCTGACCGGGTCCTGCGTCAACCGGCGAACGGGCGGCCAGAGGGGAGCTTGGCAGAGATCGACTTGACACTGAAGCCCGATCAGATGGTTCGTCAGTTTTAGGAACAAAGCATCAACTAGTCCTGAGAAATTGTCCAGGGTCTGTCGAAACGAATTCGAGTCGGAATTCAGATTGGCGCATTTCTTGCCAACCTGATATACTGTAGCTTGCAGCTTTGCAATACGACAAGCCTAGATATGCTCCTTCAGTTCCAGAGCCTCAAGCTTGACTTGAGCAAGGTCTAGCTCTTGCCGGCAATCTTCAGCCTCTTTCCGGGAGTCATCCAGGCGTTTCTGTAGCCCGGACTGGTCAGCTCGTAAACTTGAGAGCCGGTCATAAGGAAGTCGACTTGCTCGTCAGTGTGCTGGGCATTCTTCAAGACGGACCACCTCCTGGGTCGCGAGTACTCTTTCTTATATCAGTTGGTCATGTTCTCGGTGATGAGCTTCAAGTCGTGTCAAACGATTCATCACCGTGACCATCGATTTTTGGGGATTTTCGATTTGTTGATCTGGGTGAACAAAGACGATCAATTACGTGCGTGGAATTGAAGAGAACATGTATAGCTACATACCTTGATCGCGGGCGGTAACAATCAAGGCTTGGGCCATTGACTGCATTATGATGACCATCACGGACTGTACAGCCTCCTTCGGAGACTGTATTCCTGTGAGGTCGGCAGAAGGGCGATCGCGTTCAGTAGTCAACAGTTTAATCCGGCTCTTCATGTCCCACCGGTCTCGGACCAAACCATTATAACGTCGTTGAGCCGGTCATAATCCGCACGTAAGATCTCCAGACGTCGGTCAGAATCGTGAGACCGGCAATCAGCGTCCGCAGTCCAGTGCAGATGCTCAATGTCTCGCACTCGTTGCTCAAGTTCAACCCGCTGGTTAGATAGCTTGACTCGGTGCGTCTGACTGGTCCCAGACAGCGAAGTCAGTTCGGCAACCATATCCTGCAAAATCCTCCGCAGACGACCGGTGTCCGCTGCACCCAAAGAGAGTGGGCCGATTCCCTCCACCACAAGTGTCAGCTGTTGGAGATGATAAAGGGACCGACCCGAGGCAGACCAGAAACGAGAGTTGGGGACGGGTGAAAGTTGACCATAGATGTTACAGGCGGGTGAGAGCCGACCGCAGACATCGTGATCGTGGTCGCCGAGAAGGGAAAGCGGTGCTTGGCAGAAGTGAGGAAGGACCCGGCATAAGGTGGGCAGAGTTGTCGGAAGCAGGTCAGGAGAAGAAGACGAATCGGCCATGATCGCTAGCTGGAAAAAGCGGATATGAGATGTGATTCGGACCGCAGTCGTTGTGCGGCTGCGATCATACTCAGGGGCAGCTGTGGTGAAGCAGATTCATAATACGCAGATATAAGTGGCCCACATCTCAGCGCTGATTGGTGGTCGCGAGGTCGCCCATCATGGATGGGCAGGACGCGACAGTCGATAGGTGGGAAATGTCGACTTAGCGTGGAACGATCGTTCAATAACGGATCAAGTGGAAAATATGAAGAAAAATGTGGAAGCCGCCATTACCATACTTTATCATGGGTTATAGCACTGGCGTTAATCGGTTGAGTCATACGGCTGCCTATGGATGTTTGAATACCAGACCGGGTCGACTCAGAAATCAGATCGGTCGTGATATGGCTACGAAGTTCGGTTACGGTTGGGTCAACACATGGAAATGTGGCGGGGTTATGATATTGAGGATGAATATCGATGATCCGAATGGTCAGATGGGTTAAGGAGTATGATTGATCGGTTGAACTTGCTGGTCCAGTCCCAAAACATTGTGATCAATGGAAAGCGCTAAATGGAGTGGAAAGTAAGTGAAAGGAATCAGGAAATACGGCGTGGATTATTTGGAGATGTACCAAATTGGGTCAAAGTCAGCCTCAAAAGTCGGCAAAAAACCGGCCCCGATCGGCACCAAGAAGTAGGCTCCAAGTCGGCTCCAAGTCAGCCTCAAGAAGCCGGCTACAAGCCGGTCCAACAAGATCGACTCCGTGCCAGCCCAGAAGTCGGCTTTAGGCCCAAAAAGCTGACTCCAAGCCGACTCCAGATCCAGATTTGAAGGACCAGGCAGGTCGGTTGAAGACGGATGGAAGGTGGTACCAACCAATCATGTGATAGGGCGATCAAGATCGGAGTATTAGGTAAGTCACTTAGAGTTGATGTACGGTACAGTAGGTATTAGATATTAAATAACTGGATTGGATCTACTCCCTAAGTAAAGAGTCGCTCCGCCACGTGTCGGCGGTCATCGGGAGCACAGGATTAACAAGGCGCCTGTAGTTCAGCTAAATTCTCAGTTGAGACGCGCATAGACGCACCGAAAGTCCCCCGACAGGATTGCCTTAGGTTATTTGACCCTCACGTCCCGTGTTTTGAACACGTTTGTTAATTGAAAAGGTTGTGGAGATAAGTTTGTGGTTATACTGTGAAAGATCGTGATTATACCGTGATTTACGTGGTTACTGGTTATCTCTCGTTATTTGCTGGTTCGGTCAGTTGAAGTATCCCACATACACGGTACTTATACTTAGTACAACCATCGCTGCACGGACACCGTACGCGGAAGCTGACCAGATAGTTGTATCTGACTCTCAGGAGTACGGAAATATTCCTGGAGCATCGGTCGACGTCGAAAATTCAATCGACTAGAAATTATAGCAGACCGTGGCGAACATGGTCTCGACGTTGTCAAAGTATCGCTTAAAGAACAAGTATATAGAATTACTAATATTTCCGATCGGTGTTGATCGCTTGGGGTGGGTAACCAGATGCTTGATTCGTGTATTTATGCACGAACGGTCCAGCACCGCTCGCTCGAGCAAGACGACGTTGATATTCGACCAAATCCTCAGAGAGAACTAGCTCCAGCTTAATGATTAAACTGTGGTGCTCTCTTTCTCGGTTTTGTTCCAACTTCTTTGCTCACCAATTTAATGGAGTTTGATGATATATTCAGTTGTGCCCCTACCATCTAGCCCCAATGGAGCAGCAAGATCAGCTACTTGGGTAATAATATCGACGGGAACGACATCGTCATATCCGGTAGGTGACATTGTTTGGTCAAAAATGAAGGAAAGCCCTATTGAAGGTGTGTAGAGAAACTTCTTGCGTTCATCTATCATCCGTAAGATCTCCAATTGCGTGGAACGTGTAATAGTGCTGCGTAGTTTATTGTAGACTAGGTAGGTTTTGAGCCATTGCAACTGCTGATACATCATAGAAATTAAACTGTTGTCATTTTCAAAAAGTGTCAGACTCATTAAACAAATCAAAAATACACGAATACAGAATGGTTTCTGGTTCAGGCAGAAATGTATCATCCGCTAATATAGCTCTCATTTGGAGCAAGCGATATTTCGGAAACTCGTAGCATTTCAACAAATCAACGTCAGAAAATACAGCCGAAAGAACAGTACGAATCTCCACGATGCCTTTAATGTATGCTCCACAGGAATACCATCGCGTGGGAACACGGAGCGTCGGTTACGCTTGGTTCCATCTGGACAAGGGATCTGATTCTGCATAGCACAAAAACTCCAAGTAATACATGTCACTCCTCACATATTTCGCTATCAACTTGGCTTCTTAAAAAATAACAATCCTTTTCAGCAGCAGGTTCACCACGCGATCCACACAGTCATTGCAGATAAATCTTTATTTATTTCGACTCCAAAATATGCAGAGCTGCACGTGTGTTGAAGTGGTTTCAGTATTAATTAACTGGCGGACGAATGATAGGCCCACCTTCTGATTGGTTGAAACTGCCAACCGGGGTAGCTGTCCTGAGTCAGCTTGGAAGTCATGAAGATAACCGCGGGCGATAAGTAGAAGGATTACTGAATGACATCGTACCGGTGCAAAGGGATGTGGAAGGAGTGCAGGGCAGGTTTTGAGTCGCAAAGCTATGAGGGTCGGCACGGAGTGCGGCAGCGATGCTGCCCGAGA